>RJWJ010020614.1:0-29050 GCA_004363605.1 Indri indri | reverse complement strand
CTGTTAAACTCCTGGACAGCAATCACTTCCTTTTTAGTTGTCCGTGGCTGCCTGACTTCCTCTGACGTCAATGAATTAGGCAGACTTCCTTCTAAACACATTTTAAAAAAGAATCTAATGACTTAGAATTTTCCACTCATATGAAGCATATTGGGTCATGACCAGAATTTTTTTTAAGTAGAATGGAGTGGAATGGCATAGAAATAGAAAATATGCGTCCACCCTATGCAGTAAGGGTAAGGGATATTCTTAGCAACTTTTGTTTGAATTTCATATATGAAATGTATTGTGATGCGAATGTATTACTTATTGTGGGTCTTGGTATGAATATATATATATATATATATATATATATATATATATAAATCCACTGGGTTTGAGGACTCTTCTGTTTCTAAGGTGCCATTGCCATGTTTGTCTTCACCTATTGCCATAAATATTTCCATGAAAATTAAACACTGTCATGGCCCATTTTGGTAATAATACCTACTATTCGTTGAATACCTACTTCATCCCTGACAGTGTAGAAGATGCTTCACATAACTTGTTTCAAGGTCAGCTTTAATATCCCTACTTCAGCACTGAGGAATATAAAGTTTAAAACTCTTCATCGGTATGTCCACCTTCACACCACGAGCAAATATCTCACTTGAAACTCAGCTGTCTTTTCCTTAAGCACAGCATTTTACTGAAAACGTAATTAACCACAGCATTTTAATATAATTAAGGTGCTCTTAAAAATCTGTTGATTTGGGTTTAGAAGAGATTTGAACCTGTTGGACTTGATCGTTCGGAAATTTGTCCTCCCCTCCCCAAAGATCTGGATGTTTTGGGAGAATGTTTGGAAAGATAGAGGCAACTATCTCTAGAGAATAGATGTGCAATTAGAAACCCAATCAAATGATCTAAGGAAGATAAAAACAGGAGATGATGTGCGCCAAGTCAGAAACTAGAGAAAGGTGTCCAGAGGCTTGGAGGAATTTCTGTCAGATATAATCATCGAGGGCCAACTCACAGCTCTGTTTTCTGAGAAAGTAGAAAGATGTCATGGAAAATCTAAGCTGAATCTCCCTCCCTGGCTTGTATATCCCTTAATTTAGAGGGTTTGGTACGCTGCCATCTCCAGCTCTAGTCCCCTCTCTTCTTCCTCCTCCCAGAACGCCTTAGCCTACTGCCTAGCAACACGTGCAACCGGATACCAGGGTGGGTTTGCCTGTCCGGGGCTGGCTTGCTCTGAGAACCCGTCCTTGTCGTCTCCCCCTTCGCAGCTCTGTGTCAGGGAGGAGAGGGTAGAGTCGGGCAGGAAGGGAAGCTGACCCCTGCAGGTGTGTTTCCCAGGCTCTGGTGTCAGCTGGCTGCCATCCACGGGAGGCGCTGGTGGGTTGGTGGGTGGAAGGGGAAAGCCGGAGTATTTCTTCCCCCGCCTCTGCCTCGGTCAGGGGTATCTCGAGCAGCGGCTGCATTTTCTCTGTGGCTCCAGCTCCTGTTGGACAGGCCCGCGGTAGTTCCAGTTTCTCCTGCTTGTCCCTGGTCTAGGGGTACAGGGGTTGTCTGCTGTTGCTCATCTCTGAGTTGCCGCATCACACCCTGTTGGCTCCTTGCTCTTCCAACACCTAAGTAATTTGTTCCCTGCATTAAAGTCCCTTAGTTTTAAATACTATTTTCCTGGTTAGACCCTGATTAATACGGTGGAGTAGGTGGGGCACCAGCCCAGAGCCATTCTCTGAATCCCAGTTAGGCTCAGCTGGAACACCTTCCTACATGTTTACCTGGAGACAAATACCCATGGCAGAGTGAGTGGTAACAATCACTAAAGAGTCTGAGAAACTACTGACATGCAGGTGCAATGTAGAAGGAAGGCTCTGGATCTCGAGTGATCTATTTCTATAAGCAGCATCACTGTGCTCTGGACAAGTCTGACTGTGCGGTGGCCTCGTGGCTCTGCCTGGAGCACAGGGCTAGCTGCACCTTACTAAAAATGGGGAAAGGAGACACTCCATCATCGCCCATATTCAATGCTTCCTGCGCAGTGACTGTAGGCCAAAGAGAATGAGTCTTACCTTGCTGTGACTCTCAGAAGGACGAGGACCTGAGGTAGCCAGGGGTTGCCAGCCAAAGTATATTCCTCATCTGGCCTTTGGCGGTTTGTTTGTTTGTCTTGACTTTGTAACAAATGAATTATATGTTGAAATAAAATTCATAGATAATAAAACCTACCTGCCTATATAACTTTTAAAAATCAATTTAATGCCACAACTATAATATAATGGAGAAATAAAATAAAGTTAATAATGATAAAATACATTCTGATATATAAATGGTAAGGTATGATTTCCCTAGAAGACATACTGAATTGGTCAGATGGTTTCCCCTGTGCCTAATAAATGAGTTGGGCTTTGAGCAAAGGAAACAGATAAGATACCACTTAATATACAAAATGTAAAGGAAAGTGAAACAGCAATGGTACCCAGGGAGGACGCCAAAGTAGAAACGAGTGTTTGGAAGCATAATAGCAGACCAGAGTCATTTATCTGTGATAAAAGAAAGCACGAAGTAACCTTATTTGAGGTAGGACGAATATGCCAAGATAAACTATATACCGACATAGTGGAGAAAATGAGCAAGCATGACATATTCTCACTGATGAGCTGGGACTTACTTATCAGTGCCGTATTCATTGTTGCCTTTGTTATGACATGGACTGAAGAATGACAGAGCTTCATGGAAAACACATTTCCTATCTTGAAATCGTGCCACATGTAGAATTTTCTAATCCCATCTCTAGTGCCTAAAAAGACTTTAGGGACTACAAGAGAGAGAGAGAGAGAGAGAGAGAGAGAGAGAGAGAATATATACATATAGTCCCCAAATATATATATTTCAATAGGCGATGCAGAATTAAAGATGGCTTGGAGAAGATCATTCAGGAGGCCATGGAGTAGACATTGAGCATTGTTAGTAAAGATGGAAAAACAACAGTCAATTCTAAAACAAACGTATGATTTCAATACTAGATTTCTTATTATTGTTCTAAAAAATTAGAAACAAGTGATGGCAAAGTTTTAAATATAAAAAATTTTATAAATGAAATGTAAAAAGATTCTTGCACTTAACGTACCTCAATATTTTAAATAATATTTAGATCTAAATTGGCAACAGAATCTTCTCAAGGGAGTCTTTGTTACATTTTTGTCACATTTTCACATGGGACACCGACAAGAGCAGCCCAAAGTACGTGGCATGATTCTCCACCATGACGAACAACTTTTGGTACCTTTTCAAACAAAGTTCAGACTTTCCCCGATTTGCATAGTAGCTGTATTCTTGGAAACTCAAGGTATATATTGAAACAATGCAAAAACTACTTCATGTTATGTGTGAAACAGAGTTAGATTCTAGGCTCACATAATTATAAAAAGGTTTTTCTACTATGTGAATACCTGCTGGAACATTCGAAAATCATACCAGACTTGAGAAAATTCTTTGTCCTATGGAACTGTCCTGCCCATTGCAAGTTGTTTAGCAACCTTAGTCCACCGCAAAATGTGCACCGTGTTCCTACAATCATCGTGCTGACCAAAAGCTTCCCCTCAAATTACCGCCGTGCCCCCTGAGATACGATAACAGCTCATTCAGAACCATTGCTTTAAGCCATGAAATTATCTAATCAGCTGTTCCTTACAGAGGCCACCTCCCCTCCACTCGCTCACGCCTGACACAACCCCAGGGACTGAGCCGATGGCGGTTGCCCTGTGCCTTGCTGATGTGGCTTTCCTGGGACGTGACACAGCTACTATAATTCTGCACTTCATTAACAGCCCAGTCCCTCCGCTACCCCCTCCCTCCGGTAGCAAGTGGCACGGAGTCCACTGACGAGGACGTGAGCTGAGAAGAGTAAGGGTGCAGAGGTTTTTAGCATGTACCCTATTGAGATGACCCAACATGTTGACTCCTAAACCTTTCACCACATGTATAAAAAGTAAAACAGCTGTTTATTAAGCAGGATTTTTCTTGCTGTCTCGCCCCCTCCCAGTGATTTAAAGGACTTGAGATCTCTTTAAGATCCAGGGACTGTCCATCAATTCCTCTACCCAGGTGCTATCCAGCCTGCTGCTAGCCCACAGGGCAGTGACAGTGCCTTCGTGTGAGTTACTAAAGGCACCCCTTCCTAGACACTTCTGTAGGAAAATGCCGTAAGTACTGATACTGTCATCATAAATCCACAGATCTGTACTGTCCATACTGTGACTATTCCTTATCCCAATCCTCCTCCCGCAGTGCATAATCTGCCTAACCATAGAGGCGGTCCTGACCTTGTCTGACTGTATGTCATAACTTAAGCCTTTGTATATCCTGGGCATTGATAACTCTAATCATTTTGACTCTGAATTAAATTAACAGGCACTCATTAATCACCTACTACATGTAAAGCTCTTTGCTCAGCACTGAGAGGGAAATATAAATGGATCAAGAAATGACCCCTTGAGAAACTTATAATTCAAGTCTGTGAAAAGAAAGTGTGCTGTATATTGCCCTGGCTGCTGCTTTCGGATCAGCAACTTGAGGTTAGATAATTTGCTTAACCTTATCGCAGGTGGTTTTACAATAGGGATTCAACTGTTCCTCTACCAGTGTCCCAGTAATTGTATGAGAAGTGATACTTCAAAGAAAGATACAGGCAATTTAGATATTTTAAAAATACAGACTTACATGACTGCCTTCTACATAACAGCTTTGGAATCTGAGTCCTGCTAGAATATTGTAACCTCTTGCCTTTAAGAGACTCAATTTTAGCTGAAGGCCAGTTGGAAGATGCATTACTTTTTAGCGTGTCTGCTGAGCATTTTCTTCAAGTGATTTCCTGGTGAGCTTCTTTTCTTTTTTAGCTGATAATGCACATAGGATGTGCCCTTCTCAGGGGAAGATTATGAACTTGTAATAAGAAAAGATTGATGGCTTTAATTAGCCCTTCGACATAAATGCAATAATCATATTTTCCTCTAGGAGCTCTTCAACAGTGCTCTCGTAATTAAAGTGCACTAATAAAGTTGTCCCCATCGTAGAAAGATGAACAAATCATGCAAAAGTCCTTAAGAAGATTGTCGTGAAATCAATTCTTCACTGTACCAGTCAAGGTTCTTGGCTGCAATTGAAACTGACTTTAGTCATTTAAGCAGAAAAGGAATTTATTGACAAGATATTGGTTTCTCATTGGATCGCTGAGAAGACCGGAGGCCCAGACTTGGAAAATGGGGGAAATGAATGCAGGGAGTTTATATAGTTGGAACAAGAGCCCAGAGCACATCCACCAGTAGACCAGCCCCACGAGGATGCTTGTGCATCCATGGTAAGTGCTAATACTGGTGCCGCTGTCACTGCCCCTGCTGCCGTGAAGAGCCAGTGCTGCCGTCACTCTGCGTTGCTTCTCTGAGTCAGTATCTGTGGACTTCCAATTGGCCAAGTGAGATCATGGGCTCCTGCTAGTCACAGGGAAGCCTGGGAAAATGAGTGTGGCCTTTTCCGCTTCTGTAGTGAGAGCTAGGCTGGGAGTCGGCCTCAGACTTGAGAGAATTCGGAAGCACAGAAAGACAGTTTAGACGTTAGGCAGTTAAAGACAGGCAAACATTTGTTTCTTTTATGGAATGACTAAGGAGAACAACCAGAACATGGATATGTTTTATCTTACTGAACTGATATCTCACTTTGTAAATCTTCATCCTCTTTTATCCTAAAAAAAAAAAAAAAAAAATCCAAGTAGCATGTTTTTCTGTTTCCCCAAGAGATTATGTTTGAAAAGAAATATCTTTTCTCCTTGCTTAGGAAGCCAAGACGGTACTTGAGGCCAAGCGTTTCCTATTGGCATTCCAAGCCTTTCATCACGTTATTCCCCCTGTTAAGAACTTGAAGTGACTCCCTGCTGCCCACCAACAGTGAATTCCAGCTCCTCCCATCTCTGTGCAACAAGCCCCAGTCCTAACAGGCTACCCTGCCCCAGATGAAGGGAAACACGTCAATCCACTGAAAGATTGCTGCGTTAAACTAGTCTTGAGATGCTGAAGAGCTGACTCTATCAGGAAACTCTCCGGCAGCTTTCCTCTGCCGGAGGAAAGTGGGCCACAGAAGTGACCCTAAGCTAGTGTGGCCAATGCAGGGGCTTCAGCCTGTGGGCTGAGAAAGGTGCATTTGATCTGCATGTTTCAATTGTGTAAATCACAACCATTGAAATGGGTTATTGCATTTTTAAGTGAGTATTATATTAACTATATTAGGTCTGAAACAAAATTGTTCTTGAATAGATACCAACTTTAGTTAGATTTTCTTTCACATGTGGCCATAGCATTATGGCCCCGTCAAATACCTTTAGATTTGGCTTTTTCTATCACGACAATGGAGAGGGAACATACCACAAATGTCAAAGCACATCTATACTCCAATGGCCTACAGGCAATAAATCATCCAGTCCGTTGTATGGTAACCTAAGTCTTCTCTTCCTGATTCCTAAATGGCTAAGCAGTTGTGAGATCAAATTATACAGCACTAATTAAAAAGTTAATATGGACACGGATCACTGTATTGCTTTGTATAATTCAGATTTCCTCTACTTCCGCCAAAGCTTTTCCCCTTTTATTAGTTACTCCTCTGGTTATTGGAATAGAGCATAGCCCATTAGGGTTATTATAATGCTCAAAGAGACCATACATCAGTTTCACCAGTAAGTCCACAGCTTCCATGAAAGAGCTTTGATTGTTGCCAGTCTTTTAAACAGAGGCCTCAGAAGCTTTTGTCACAATCAGCAAAGATAAAGACCTGTCACAATAAGTGATAGTTCTTTGATATCTAGCCTCTTTTTAATCAAGATGTGAGGGTCTTTATTGGAATTGTACAGGTATTGTAAGTCCACAGTGTTGTTCTAAGGCCAAATGGACATTTATTTTCCATTTCAAACATTTCCTCCAACAGAAAAGTTCCCTTTTCTGATATTTACCAGATGCAATAATATTTTGAAACTCCTTCTATTGTAAAATATAACATGCATAGGGAAACGAGCAAGAGAACAAAAAGGTACAGCTCAATGATTAACTGCAAGGCAAACTTACCCGTGTACCCACTACCCAGGTCAAGAAATGGAACCTATTTACACAAAACCTACACACCAACATTTATGGCAGTTGTATTCATAATCACCAAAGACTGGAAACACGAATGTCCATCCATTAGTGAATGAATAAACAGACTGTGATATGTCCATACCATGGAATACTACTCAGCAATAAAACAGAACTAGCTGTTGATACATGGAACAACTTGGAAGAATCTTAAAGTCATTACGGGAGGGGAAAGAAGACTGTCTCAAAAGGTTACAGACTGTTGTCTTACTGATATGCTAAATCCAGTTGGATTGCTGTCAGCTTACTGACATGCTTAAATCCAGTCTGGCAGTGTTTTAAGTCAAGGGACTACCCACTGAGTTCAAGAGTTTAAGGGGTAGGAACAGTGCCAACTTGTTTGTACTTCCTACTCCAACAGATTTCGTTCAAATTGGTAAAAATAACGTAACAGAACATATTTATGGAATCAAAGAGTAAAGATTTACAAATGGTATAGTAACTGTTTTCAAGTCACCTGCGTTCTATTACCGCTTTACCCAAAATCATCAAAAAGAGAAATTAAATTATTTGTAAATTTGCCACAATAGCGTTACATGCCATGAAATGAGGACAAGGTTTTTTTGAAGCATATTCTTTACAAAATTTTATTTCTGACAACTTGCATCACTTTATCTACAGCAGAATGTGTTCTCTCTTCCCAAATAGAAAATCAAAGACTATTTAAGGAACTCTATAGGACAAGAAAATTTAACAAGTTACCACCACTTAGAATAAAAACCTAGGAAGCTGAAAAAGGAAAATTATGAAATTCATGGTTGTCTGATTGACATTTGAAAATTTGCTTTATACATATTGGCAGAATTATATACATGTATGTGTGCATATATATTACTTTTTTGTTATTTTTGGTTGTGAGCTCTAAGTTGGTTCACATAACATTTTTTATTACAAAGAATGTTATTTGGTTATTAATAAAGCTATGTACCCATGTGCGGCCAAGTAAGCTTATTTTTATGTACAAGGGTGGGCGTTGGAGGACCAACATCTGTTGTTTTTGTCTTGGTGGCATCCCTGTGCTCTTTCTTCTCAGACAGCAGCCCTCTCCCCTGAGGAGCTGCCCCTCCACCGCACCATGAGGTTTGGTGCATGGACAACAGAGATACCCCCTTCCCTTGGCCACTGTGATTGGCCCTGGAAGGGTCACATGACTAAGCCAGGCCAGTCATTGGCTTGAGAGAGAGCTACAGACAGGAATTCACGCCTCTTCCATGAAGTCCTCCTTCATTACTCAGGCAACATTGATCTCCCAGTGTGCACAGTAGGTACTTGTGTGTTAAATGCTTGTAAATGAAGCCTGCCAGTGTCCCCTCTTCCAGGCATTACTAAAAATGCATAAGGCAAAAATGCTCATTCAAAAAATTGCTTCTTACACCTTAAATTCATGATATTTGTGCCAGTAGAAACCTGCGACTACATGTTTCAGCCCTATAAAGATCAGAAATGCAGACCTGGAAATTAGGCACATTTTCTGGGGAACTTCCCCACTTTAGGTTCAGCATTTGGAAACCTGACATTTTTCCCAGCAACCACTCTGGCAGGAGGTGGCTTGGGGAGCAGTGGGGAAGGGAGGGGGCCAGAGAGGAAATGTGAGCTCTGCAAAAACAGTCATCTCTTTCAAAATATCACCAGCAGAATGGGGCACGTCACGTCCAGCTGATATTTCTATTTTATTGAAGAGATGCAAACAAATGATTAGATAAGGGCTTCGGCCTTTATTGAATCAGTGTTAATTGCCCTTGGGCTTTACTTAGTGAAATCACAAAGATCACCAGGCTTAAGCTACTAGAGTCATCTTTGAGATGAACAGCTTCATCATTTGTCAGCTGGTGACATGTATTAGTAGGTAATCTTCCACTGTAGGAGGCTGTGCTTGAGCTCAGAGGGCCAATTCCAAATTTGTAAAGGAGGGAAAGAGCCAGGTATTGAAGGTGGGCAGAACTGGATTCAGAGCCTTTATCTGCCACCTGCAGCAGTGTGACACCCCAGAGAATTCTCTGGAAAATGGAAATAAATCATACCTACTTTGCTGGATTGTGGTGACAATTTGAGATACTATTTGGAAAGCACCTAATTATGCCTTGCAAATAGTAGATGCTCAAAAAGTAACTCTCACAAAAGGTATGATGCCAAAACGCAATGGCCAAAATGGTTGGGTTGAATGTTACCACATTTGTATACAACGGTTATTTTTTAACTAAGCAGATTTGCACCAGGCTACCTGTGATTAAGGATTCAGATACACGCTTCAGAAATAGAGCTTACTCCTCAAAACTTGCCTAACCCTTGAATGGATAGTCAACTGGCTTCATTACTGGTAATCCTTGCTGTTCATGTTTGTATTTATTTTAACTGGTCCTTTTAATTTAATTTTATTATTTATTTATTTATTTTTAATTTCAGAGTATTACAGGAGTATAAATGTAACTGGTCTTTTTAATGTCAAAGAAAGGCTTAAAACGGTGATGAAATGTATGACAATATTTTCTCACCCCGTGCCCATGGCAGACATTACCAATCAATTATAGCTCTACTTTTGTTGATGTCAAACTTGGATGTGACGTCTCTATCCTCAGCACGTTGCTCCAGACAGCCTTTACTAATTGATCACGTGGTATTTGAGATAAATCTTATTTGGCATTCTGGCTTAAATTTAGATAATTCTAGAAGTAGAAGCCTATGGGGCTAGACAATTTGGGCAGGCGGTGGGGTGGGAGGAAGGCTCTGTAACCCCCAGATCATATCACAAGCAGCTACCTTTAAGATAAGGCTAAAGTAGACAGAAACAAACATAAATCCACTTTGCAACTCTTTGCAATTTTGCTCTTTTTAATATTATTTTTATGAGGAGTTATTGGCATGGGTTTGAATCAACACAATCTATGTCCTTTGAGAATCCACTATCTGTGATACACCACAGTGTCACGAATGTGGCAGTGCAGGCGGCACAGAGGGCATCTGTGGAGGGATCTCGGTCTTGAGGTCCCGGGGTGGTGCTGGTCCTTCTCTGTCGTCCAGAGGAGAAGGAGGGGAGAACATGCACCCCAGGGACCATTGCACATTGGAGGTCCTCACTGGACTTCTTGCCTGCAGCAGGGGTAGATGAGGCTGCCTTTGAAGCCAGAAGTGCTGGTGTGGAGGTGGGCTTGGGCTAGATATTGATGATGAGTTATAAGCTGATATTTTTCTCATTATCCAACATTTAAATGTTTTAGCTGGAAAAAAAAATTAGGCCCAGGAGACCACACCATCCCTCAAGCAGCTCCTTGGACATGAGTGCTCTGGAGCCCCTGGAGCTGGAGTCCAGGGTCAGGAGGGAGACTTGCGGGTCATCAGGCCCATGGATTTGCCAACTATGCTCCTAGACGTCTGAGGAATTCCAGGAGGTCCCCAGAAGAAGCTGTGGGTGAGAGGAAGAGGCGGAGGGGTAGGGATGGGCCTTTAAACTCCATGCAGACCCTGGACACATTTCTCACTGCCTGTTTCCTCTCTGGTCTGAGCCATCTCATTTCTGGCCTGAGTTAGGCACTAGCCTTCTAACTAGTCTCTATACATCCGTCTTCATCAACATCTAGTGCATCCTCAATGCAGCAGCCAGAGCAAGCCTGTTAACACAGAAGTCACATCAGGTCTCCCCTCTGCTCAGATCCCTGCAGTGGTTCTCCATTTCACTCGGCATAACAGCCAAATTCCTGGCAAGGCTCTGCAGAGCCTCACACCATCTAGCCCCCCGGGACCTCTCCTATCTCATCCGCCCCCTACTCTCTCTCATCCTGGCTCACCGCACTGCTGCCAGCCTTGCCTCCTCCCCGTCCCTCCACCATGCACAGGTGTATACATGGAGGGCCTTTGCTCCAGCTGTGTCCTCTGCCGGGATGCTCTTCTCCCGGGTGTCTGTCGACAGGTCCCTCATCCCCTTTTCAAGTCTTTGCTCAAGCCTCACTTTCTCCTTGAGAAAGTGCCTTCTCTGACTCTCTTTATCGAAGTTTCCTCCACACCAGCTGAGCACTCTGGAGTCCCCTTCCCCTGCTTTACTTTTCTCGTTTGTGTTATATGCGTCACCTTCTAACACGCCATGCAATTCATTGACTTACTATGGCTATTTATCGTCCGCCTCCCCTTGTCAGAATAGAAGTCCTCTAAGAGCTGGGATATTTGCCTGTTTTGTTCACTGATGTTTCCCAGACTGTAAGAACACTGTCTGGCACACAAAAAATATTTCCAAAAAATGCGTGGAGTTGGTGCACGAATGAATTGAATGAAGAGGTTTCTGGGTCTGCCATCTCTTCATCAACCACAGTAACTTCATCTTTAAAATTAGAGCTGAGTGTGGTGGCACACACCTGCAGTCCCAGCTACTCGGGAGGCTGAGGCAGGAGGATTGCTTGAGCCCACGAGTTCACAGCCAGCCTGGACAGCACAGTGAGACCGTGTCTCTAAAAAAAAAGCAAAGCTTTGATGTTGGGTTTCTGTATAAGACACCATTTGAAGGAAGGATATTCAGCAGCAAATTGAAAACCGCTACTCTGGTCCGATCCTCCCTTTTCATAGATGGGAGAGCCCACGCCCAGAGGAGTCACACATCTGGTTAGGGCAGAACTGGAAGATGACCCATCTCTCCTGATTTATGCTTTCAGCCTCCCTCAGTCTGTTTCACACTCATTATCCCCGCTAAATGCCTTCCCCTACTCCTGCCTTAAATCTTTATATTAATACTTGCTTTTAAAGAAGCAGCATTTTACAATTAGTCTAATCAAGAAGGTCACTGCTGAGAAACAGTAACAGGAGCCATACTCCTAAAAGGCCCTCTCTGTTTCTAAGCTCTGATCACAAGTGACAGGTTTGTAAGTATGTGATAAGCTGGGTTTTCTATTTCCAGCACAACACCCCCCTCCCCCGACCCCACCAGGTGTGATTAGGCTTATTGATGCTGTTATTGCTAGTAATTAGCTTTTATATATATTTTTTTCTTCTGGCAACACCTAGTTCCTAGAAATTTCGCAAGCATTTCTCACATATGCAAAGGCGAATGCAGTGGTAAACATCACCATCTGTTCTGTATTTTCCGCCCCAGCAGGTGTTTTTTTTCTTTCCCTCTTCTTTTCCCGTTTATGGTATTCTATGGGGAAACAGTTGGCTAATCATCCAGCTAGAGTTAGAGACACACTCTATGGACTTTGTCCTGTTTCCAGCTTTAAACAAAAAAGAAAAAGAGCCTGGTCTGACTCTGTCCTGCGTGGCTGTTTTCTGGAGCAGCAGTCATTTATCTCTGTCTGCCTTCTTTCCCATCTAAGCGTGTGCCACCACCCCATGGAAGCTTCAGTGGACATGGACATGAGCCGCCTAGGGCCCCAGAACTATCTTCTCGATCGTGAACTAAAGGCCAACAAAGACTATCACTTTAAGGTGGATAATGATAAAAATGAGCACCAGTTACCTTTAAGAATGCCAGTTTAGGGGGCCGGTGCGAAGGCAAATTTCACATTTTTGAAGCAGAGGCAGCACAACTAAAGTAACACTGGCAACTTTGCGAATGTCTGTGCAGCCGGCAGTTTCCCTTGGGGGCTTTGAAACAACATTACCCTGATGGTCGCAGTTGGTTCAGGACCTGTGCGTGTTAGTGGGCAGCACTCAGTAGCTGTGGAGGAAGATGCAGAGTCAGAAGATGAGGAAGAAGAGGTTGTGAAACTCTGTAAGTATATCTGGAAAGCAAGATCTGTCCCTGGAGGTAGCAGTAAGTTTCCACAGTAAAAAGCAAAACTTGCTGCTGATGAAGAGGATGGAAAGGAAGAATAAGATGAAGGAGGAGGAGGAGAATCTCAGGACAAGGAAACTGAAGAAAAAGCTCCAGTGAATACATCTATACAAAATGCTTCAACCAAAAATGTACAACAAACCAGACTGGAAAAGGCTCAAACCCACCAAGATCGAAAGAACCAGAATCCTTCAAAAAAGAGGAAAATGCTCCCCAAACACCAAAAGGACCTAGTTCTGCACAATACATTAAAGAAAAATTGCAAACAAGTGTAGAAAAAGGAGGTTCTCTTCCAAAAGTGGAAGCCAAGTTCATCAATTATGTGAAAAATTGTTTCTGGATGATTGACTAGGAAGCTATGCAAGATCTCTGGCAGTAGAGGAAAACTCTTTAAAGAAAACAGTTTGAAAAGTTTGTTAAAATTTGCCATCTTATTTTATTTCTGTAACAGTTGATGTTTGGCTATCATTTTTATAATGCAAAGTGAGAACTTTCCCTACCATATTTGATAAATGCAAGAAAGGTAGGTATCCGAAGGTTACAAGTCTTTGAGAGAGGCTATCAATTGTTTGGTTTCTTTGTCAAAAGTTCCCTGTAATGGTTATTGTTATTATAAGTCAAAATGTTTTGCCTTTACCAAGGATTAAGAATATGGCTTTATATACAGGGAGCAAAAATTCTTTCAACAGGGAGCTGAGACTTTGACACAGACAAAGTCATGACAAAAAAAGAGGCCACTATGGTTGGTCAACAGTGTGTGCTTGTCAGCAGTGTCTCACGTACCCTAACCAAACGGAGGCTAGGAAGAGGCTGTATGATCAACAATTCAACAATCATTGATCTCAGATAAGGACTAAACAAAGTGACCTTCTTTCATAAATTGCCAAGAGCAGGCAATGCCCCCATCAAGGTTTTATAGGGAATCTGAGGCAGTGTTTGACCAATCACTTTTTTGCAAATTGGTCACTGATCCCAAGGATTTCCAACCCTATGAGCCAGCTTGGATTGGAGACTTATCAGGCCTATGCCTCCATCTGTTTTTTATGGGCTACTTTCTTATATATTCAACAGAAAAACACAATATAGCACAAAACAAAAACACATGAAATGAGACTTTGTACATGTAGACAAATACAGCAAAAGCAAAGCAAATAGTGTAAGAAGGTTCATGGTAAAAATATTTATCAAATGATATACCTTCAAAATAAAAGATCCAATGACTTTAATCAAAGACCTAGGTCTAATTATTTAACAAATGATGCACTTCTGAACCAAGAGGTCTAATTAATTAATACAAAGACCTAAGCTTAGTGGTCTTATGTGAAGACCTACTTGCTTGCAGGTAGCAATGACAGCTCAATGACACTAGTCAGCAACTTAGGCTGTTGTTGAGACTGACTCACCTAGAGACAGGTCTGGAGAACAAATGGGGTTTGGGCCCAGGGAGCCCCCGTGAGGCATGTGTTGATTTGATGGTTCCCTGGAATGCTACCAAGCCAGTCTTCAAAATGATCTTGCTGGGAAACTCTAAAAGCATTAAAGGATGATAAGAGCCCTAAACATCTGAAATTTAAAAACAGAAAATGAAAAACAAAGCCGAGTTTATTGCCTAGTGTGGTAAGGAAGAACTGCACACTCTGGGCAGAATAAGGCTGCTAATATTACATGGGGCTGTGGGGAAGCGTGGGGTTCAGGGATTGGAGGATTTTTAGAGGCATAAATGTGTTGATGTTATCTGTAGAAGCATGGTTACTCTCTGAGACGGTTGTTGACTGTTTAGTACTCAGAGGCATGTTTATTGAAGTGAGTCCATCCTAACTGGTCAACTTTTAGAAGTGAAGGTTGACACTGGTTGGCTTGCAAAAGTATAGTCACTGAACCAAGTTGATTGATTAAACAAATTTAAAACCAGTTTTGGTGACTTCTTGTTATCACGATTATATAACAGTCAGTCTTTTTCTAAGTTAGTGGGAACTTTTTTTCGTTTTTATGTTCAACCCTGACTGATACACCCACCTTAGTCTAGGTTAGGACTCTAAGTCCTTTTTAAACTATGCCTCTTTTTAACTTTGTGACATTTCTCTAAAAAGTCACTTAACTTTACTAAACTTCAGGTACCTGAGTTGTAAGATAGGGCCAATAATGTCTATCTCTAGGATTTTGTGAAGATTAATTGTTATAATGATTGCGAAACCTGTAAATTATAAAATAATCTGAAAGTATGAAACACATTTGAAATCCTCATAAAATTTGATATATGCTCAAATGATGTGTAAACTCTAAAGTGCTATATAATTACAAATATTTATATTATCTTTTAAGTATTTAGGAGCTTTTCTTTTTGTTTGGTTTTTTTTTAGTATTTACATTATTATCATGCCCTGTTCTTGAAAACCCAGCTCAAGTGTTTTTTCCTGCAAGAAAATATCTTTTTGGTTTTTTCGAGGCAGAGTCTCACTCTGTCATCCAGGCTGGAGTATAATGGCACAATCATAGCTGCAACCTCGAACTTCTGGGTTCAAACAATCCTCCCACCTTAGCCTTCCAAGTAGCTGGGACTACAGGCATGTGTCAACATGTCCAACTAATGTTTAAAATTTTTTGGTAGAGATTGGGTCTCGCTATGTTGCCTGGGTTGGTCTCAAACCTCTGGCCTCAAGCAATCTTCCTGCCTCAGGCTCTTAAAGTGCTGGGATTAAGGCATGAGCTACCACAACCAGCCTCCAGAAAATATCTTTATGGAACTGGAGAACATTATGTTAAGTGAAACAAGCCAAGCACAGAAAGACAAATCTCACATGTTCTCACTCATATGTGGGAGCTGAACATTGAAAACAATTGATCTCATGGGGACAGAGAGTAGAATGATGGTTACAAGAGGCTGGTAAGCGTAGCGGGGAAGGGGATATAGTGGGGATGGTTAATGGGTACAAAAATATAGTTAATCAGATAGAATGAACAATATTTGATAGCATGACAAAGTGACTATAATCAACAATAAGTTAGGGCGTACTTTAAAATAACTAAAAGTGGATTTGGAATGTTCCTAACACAAAGAAATGATAAATGCATGAGGTGATAGATGCCCTCTTTACCCTGATTTAATTCACACTGTATGCCTGTATCAAAACATCACATGTACTCTCTAAAGATATAAAACTATTATGTACTCATATACATTTACAATAATATACAATTATTATGTGCCTATAATAATTAAAAATTTAAAAATTTAAAAAAGAAAATACCTTTAAATACTGAAGTTTTTATTGGTCTTCTTATTTTCTAGATATCGACATTTATTATCTTTACTGCAAAAAGTAGCCCTTATAATTATTCCATCTTGATTTATTCACTGTAATTTCTGGTTGTTGGTCATATCTCCCCAACCGGATTTTAGGTTTCCTAAGGTAAGAATCTTGTCTTCATTAACGTCAATAAGTATCAGAGCTGGATGGTTCAAGAGCTGTCAATAAATAGAAGCTCATGTACCCCCACCCCATTGTGAACCCATACAGACACAGCTAATCATTTGGGAACTCTGTCCTCCTAAGCCCAGACATTGTCTTAGAATCCTTTTCACCAGAGCACTCCAGGCGGCCACCATAAGTTCAGTGGTATTACACCTGAAATAAAACCTACTTGCTATGGTGGATCTACTCTAACCCTCTCATTTTCCAAAAAGGAAATTAAGGCCCAAAGAGGGAGTGACTTGCTCATGGAGTACAAAGCCAGAACAAGAACCTGCATCTCCTATTCTTTGTCATCATCACTCTTTCTTCAATATCACTAAACATGCCACATTCTTAATATCCCCAAGGTGCCTGACACAGGTGCAGAGGTCGTACCAAGTGCTCAACAAACACCTGTGACTATCTTTCTTAGGGCTGACTCCACTCAGGTATTTGGAGAGCAGATCATTTCTACAATACTGCTGACATTGCAATTTAATATTGTTGGGTCTTCCTGGCGGCAGCTTCATTCATGATTGTGAGTTATCTGACATTGCAGTTCAAATTTGTAGTTTTCAAACACTTTTTCTTCTATAATGAGATCCACAAAGGATATCCTAAATCTGCTAATGTATATGCCCCACTCCCCCACCTCACTGCTTGCCAAAGTCTACAGGAGTTGTACAAATGGAATCGTAATTGCCCAAAACTTTCCTGGTTAAACATGGTAATGGAAAAATACATTGATCACATTCATAATGAAAATTGGATTTAAAAAGCATAAGCGTAAAAACATATTTGCATGAAATTAGGTTATTCTCCTCCCAGTAATTTAAGGCTGAGTTTGATGCATCTGATCTAATTTTTCCTCCCACTTCTCTCTCCAGACACTTAAGTAGGCACTTAACAAACCATAATTAAAGGCAGTAGGTTTTTTTTTTAACCCCATCATCATTAGCATTTTTGCTGTTGGGGGCTGGTTGTTGCAAACTAGACTCTGAAGTGAAAGAGGGAATTGGAGAAGAAGCGGACCTGTGCTCAGCAGAAACCCAGACCGGCAAATCCTTTCAGGAAGAGTCCCTGATATCCGTCACACGTAACAATGGTAGTTCTTACTTACCAGAGCAACCAAGCCATCCTCACTCCTTTTCTCTTGCTAGGTTATCTCTGGGCAAACACTGGGTACTGTGCCACCTACAGACAGATTCAGTTCTTAGTCAAAGGCCTATTAAATCTAGGACTATCTCTCCCTCCCCCACTGCAGTCCTTTCTTTCCTCATTTCATTTTGTGAAAGAAAATATAATCAACCAGAAAAGTCAATTTATAAATGCATATTAAGGACCGTAACAATGTTCATAGGCTTTGATGCTGAAATCTCGTCACCTAGAATTTATTCTAGGAAAAAAAAAAACAAAGAAAGAAAAAATAATAATGAAATGGGAAGAGTGAAAATTCAAATATAGGAAAATAATAAATTATGATTTATTTGCTTCAAGAGCTGTGATACCAAAGACTAATAGCAACATAAGCACTTAAACTATAATCATAAATAAAAAATAGAAAACAAAATGCTATGTATATGAGTATTATTATTGGGACCATATAAATGTGGATATACTTTGAGCAAAGAGTGGAAGGCAGCGAACAAAAGCAAAAATAATTTAGATCAGAGTGGCAGAACGGTTGTGTTTTGGTGGTGATCATTTTTTAAATGTTTCCTTAGTAATCCAAAAAATTAATAGTACATCAGTGTAGTTAGTATTATGGCATAAGATAGCAGCAAGAGCACTAGTTGGGGAGTCAGAAAATGCCACTAACTAGCAAGGTAAACCTGGAAAATCTTTTCACTTTCTGATCTCACTTTTTTCACCTATAACATGAGGACACTGAGCAAGTTATTTCTAAATTGACATGTAGTTTTAAATTCTATCATCTTTCATGGACTTTCTTTTTCATTTAAGTTGATGTTTGAAAGTTTTAAAATGTTTAAGGATGGTAAATATTTGTCAAATTTCAGGGTCTTGGTCCAGTAGAGAAATTCTCAGGCCTCAGTTTTAAGCTTAGAGAAATGGGTTCCATAAAATAAAAAGTAATTTATCTGTCTTGTCTCAAAACCAGCCATTTTTTAGCATAAAAATTCAAGTTGCCCACGTTTCCAAAAAGCTCATACATTTAACCTGCTGGTAACTGCATAATTAATTATGCAGAAAAATGTCTTTGAAAGATGGAGAAATAGTGTTATTCAGGTGCAATCTGGTATATTGTGAGTGAAAAAAATGCCCTCTTCTAGTTGTTACAAGACATGATGATGTCTAAATTTTAGTTTTATGTACTAAAAAGTCAACAAGTCAAAGTTCCCAGCAGGTGGCAATATGATCGTCAACGGAACCTTCCCTAAATGTGCCCCCAGGAGGATGCTGGGGACCTAAGAAGCAGTGTTTCTAGAACATACTTTACTTATCTTGGCTCCAAAACCTATTTCCTTTTCTAAAGCTGCCCTTCTCTCTTTCTTCTCAAATCCAAGTCTAGCCCACCTTTTGGGTACCCAAGGCCTAGCAGAGTTTCTGTGGTCACATACACACGGGTCTAAATCTTTGCCTTCCCCCTTTATCAGCCGTGTGACCATGCTCTTCTCTGAGCATCGGGATTGAATGTTAACAAGAACTTTACAGCTCTTCCCCGCATGGCTGTGGCAGAGATCCAACAATGCATCCAGTGCAGGGCCTGGAACATGGTGAGTATTAAATGAATGTTGGATCACACACAGTCTCTACTTGCCCTGTGTGGTTTTAGTAGAAAAAGAATTTTTTTTTCTGCGTAATATTCTCCACCAGATTAATGAAATCCAGTTCCCAAGAATAGGAGACTGGCTTAATGGGATGTGGGAAAATGAACTTAGATCTGTTCTCTTCTGTTTATTCATTCTCATTCTCATCTATGTTCTTATCTCCTTTTCAGATCTCTTGTTACTTGACTACTAACCCAATCTCTCTCTCCACAGTTACCAACTCAGCTCTTAATATGTGAAATTTCTAGGGAAGTTCCAGACAGGGAGAATGAAGGAGCTCTGGAAATTTCACCCCAAAATATGACTCCTTGGTATAAAGAATTTTTTTTTTTTTTTGAGACATAGTCTCACTCTGTCACCCCTGCTAGAGTGCAGTGGCATCATCATAGCTCACTGCAACCTCAAACTCCTGGGCCCAAGCGATCCTCCTGCCTCACCGTCCCAAGTAGCTGGGACTACAGGCACGCACCACCATGCCTGGCTTATTTTTCTATTTTTAGTAGAGACGGGGTCTCACTCTTTCTCAGGCTGGTCTCTAACTTCTGAGCTCACGTGATCCTTCCACCTTGGCTTCCCAGAATGCTGGGGTTACAGGCATGAATGAAAGGCTCTCAGAGATTAACAGACCCTTGGAAGAGGCTTGCCCTCTTATCTGTATAAACCAAAAAACAAAAAACAATGGACTTCCCTTCCTCTCCCTGTTATCTCAGTATAGTGCAGGAAAGAAGATCAAGAATGCAACCAGACCTGGCCCAAATAATTTGAAACATAATACCTGTCTCTCAGGTTAACTTGTAAGTCAATCTGTTTTCCCCTTCTGTTCCTCCTCCCTAGCAATTTTTTACTGCCCCTAAACAGAGTTTCCCATACTCCTCATTTCCCTGCCCCCCCAAAAAGACAGGTATAAAAATATCTGAACTTCATTGGGATATTGAGTAGTCGCTTTGTGATTCCCCCCATGTGCATGGTAAATAGGCCTTTCTCTTATTCAAAATAAAACAAAAATAAATAAATAAGTAAATAATAAGTGAATGTTGGGACCTTCTTCACTTCCTGACTCCCTTTTTCGAAGAATCCTTATCTATGGCACTATTGTTTGCGACACTTACTTTGGCACCTTGTATTGTTCCTCAAATGACTCATAGAGCATAACTTGTTTACTAGCTCTCTTAGACATAGAGTCCAAGCTCAAAGATAAGCATCTATTGAACAAGCTAGAAACTTGAAAATCCAGTAAGATCAACCATTAAGAAGAAGCGAAAACAGAACTAATATTTATTGAGTGATTCTACATAGCAGCCACTGCACTGAGGATTTATGAATGCATTATCTCCTTAGTCCTTACAGAAATCCCATGCGGTAGGTAATATTACCCCTCTCTACTAATGAAGAAATGGCATTTACAAAGGTTAATTGATAGGGCCAAGAGACACGTATACTAAATGACAGCTGAGATCTGTAACCAACATCCCTCTGATTTCGAATTTAAATTCTTCTTAAACAATTAATTCATTTTCAACGACAGTTGCAGAGTTGCTACAGAGTACCCAGGGCCCAGCATCCAACCCCAGATTTGTAGATGGAATGGTGCTTTTGACTAATGACTGTTAGGAACTGGCTCTGCAGCAGGGCTCCAGTGCTGATGTCACTAGAGAGCTCATATTTCTGCTCCACCAGCTGCAGGGTAATACAGAGAGGAAAGGGGGGATTGTCGGCTCCTTGACAAAAGTGAACTCTAATAACTTACCTAGAAGACAAGAAAGAGAGTCCCTAAGCCCCATCTCTATTCAGACTTTTCTTTAACGATTAATTGTTATCTCCTTTAATTGACTCTTACAAAATTTGATCCTGCTCTATGAGAGATCTCTTTTATCTGTATTGGTTTTAAATGGATACATTAATGGCTTTTGAAAAGAAACATAATAGCTTTTACAGAATTCTAAAGCTATTGAATCAGCACTGAACATTTAAAAATCTGGATGTTCCAGGATTCTTTAATGGATCCAGATAGTTTATGAATATCTCATACCAAGATAATGATTACATTACTTGGAAATTCTTTGCCTAATGGTTATTACTACTTTTTGATTATTAAAGTAAAACTGTGGTCAAAATTGTTGAAGGGACTGAGGTACATGGTTGGAACAATACATGGGTAACGAAATATGGAAACTTCAAATACAGGTGATCCTCGACTTATGATAGGGCTATGTCCTGATAAGTCCATTTTTTAAATCAAAAATGCATTTAATATATCTAATCTCCCAAACATCATAGCTTAGCCTAGCCTACCTTAAAGGTGCTTAGAACACATACATTAGCCTACAGTTGGATAGAATCATCTAACACAAAGCATATTTTATAATAAATTATTGACTATCTCATGTAATTCATTGAACACTGTATTAAATGTGAAAAACAGAATGGTTGTATGAGTATTCGAAGTATAGTTTCTACTGAATGTGTATCGCTTTCTCACCACCATAAAACTGAAAAATCATAAGTTGAACCATTGGAAGTTGGGGACCAGCTGTATAAATCTCCCTCAAAATGTCCTTATATGTGCAAGTGTTGCTTAGGATGCAGAGCAGCCAGAACTCTCATATCTTGTCAGTGGGATCCAGCTATTCCACTGTAGGTATTTACCCAAGATAAATGAAATCATATGTCCATGCAAAGTCTTATACGTGAATATTCATAGCAGCTTTGATCGCAATAGTCCCAGACTAAAAATAACCTAAATAGTTATCAACAGGTGAATAGAGACTGATTCTGGAAGTCTAGCTTCCTGAATGGGGTCAGCTTCCCTTCTTTAAGCTTAGAATGACCTCCAACATGTAAAGAGCCTGAACATTGTCACTCCCATTCTGGCAATAAGAAAAAAGATGAACAAACTAAAAATCAATGACTTTTCTTGGGCTCACCGGAGATTTGAGGTGGCAGGAAAAACCACCGTCCTGAAATCTGGAGAGGCAGGCTGACGTGGAGAATCTAGCTAAGATCAGCTTACCTGAAGCAGAAGCTACCAGAGCCATAAACTGATAGGAAAACTTAAATGGTAATTTTGACAAATTGCTGGAGGCTGCGTATGAACTAATGTGAGTATAAGATACTCCTGGGATGCACAGTCTTGGCATGGGGGTGAGGGTATTGTAGGTGGCACACTTTCATTGGTTATTCTCTAGAAGTCCCATCAGGTTTTCATGGTGAAGAGCTAAGAAAAAAACTAAGTAGTAAGAGTTAAAATTTTGAAATACTCTCAAAGAATTTTCCATAACAAAAAACCTACTTTTTAGGAGAAAAAGACTTTACTACAGCCGAATTAACTCAAGGGAAGGGCAACTACCCCACTCTAGCCCTGTTAGGCTTCCCATCTCACCCGGGGGGGAAAAAAGATAAGGAACCTTTGTGAAGGCCACAGCCTAGGGACCCAGAGACACAGGCCCACTAAAAAACTGAAATTTTAATCACAGCATTATAGATTGTGGCCCATCCCCAACATTTACCTCCATATCAACAGGGGTCCAGCACACCCGTGGATAATAGCTAAAAGAGCTGCAAGGCAGATACTCTATTTAAGAAGGTTTTCTTAGGGAAACCCAGATACAACAGAGGATATTAAAACAAGGACACTGAAAGAAACTGAAGCCTCAGATACCTACGGCTGTAACAAACAGTAACCACAGCATAACTCCTCCAGATGTACATAAACTCTCACACTAAAGGCCTATTCACCTCAGTTCCTATTATCTAACGCATTATGTCCAGCTTTCAATAAAAAATTACAAGGCACACTAAAAGACAAGAAGAAAACAGTCTGAGGAGAGAAAGCAAGAATCAGAACTAGACTTAGATATGACACAGATTTTGGAATGATCAGACACGGAATTTAAAATAATTATGATTACTTTGTTAAGGGTTATAATGGGGAACGTAGGCAACACGCAAGAACAGATGGGTAACGTAAACAGAGAGATGGAAACTTTAAAAACGAATCCAAAGGAAATGTTAAAAATGAAGAACACTGCAACAGCAATGAAGAAAGCCTTCAATAGCTTCATTAATATTAATAGATTGGGCATGGACAAGGAAAGAGTCAGCATGAAGATATGTCCATAGAAACTCGCCAAACTGAAATGCAAAGAGAAAAAATGAAACAAAGAAACAAACAAAAACTCCAAAAAAACAACAAAAAAAAGCAGAGCAGAATATCCAAGAACTGTGTGATATTTTCAAAACATGTAACATATGAGTAATAGGGAGGAGAAAAAAAGAATACAGCAAATGAAATATTTGAAATAAAAATGGATGACAGTTTCCCACAATAAATGACAGGCACCAAAGAACAGACAAGTGTTATAAATGACAACAGTATTTTAAGGGATGGGAGGGAGGAATTGAAAATTCACTTTTATAATGTACCTGATTACCCATGAAATAGTATAGTGTTATCTGAAAGTGGATTTAGATTAGTTGTAAATGCATGCTGCAAGCACTAGGATAATCACTAAAGAAATTTTAAAAAGGAGTATAATTAATATGATGAGAAAGAAGAGAAAATGGAATCACATAATTCCATATATAAATTCCAATATAAAACACAAATTTGGGTGTAGGTTGTCCAGAGCTGGTGGGTAGGATCAGCCATGTCATTGAGGAACCAAGATCCCTCTGCCTTCCTTGGTGCTGGCCGCCTTTCCTTCCTTGCGTATTCCAGCAGGAACGAGGAGGAGGCATTATCAACTGACTTCTTGTGTCTCATTGGCCTTAGCTGAGTCGCATAGCTATCTGAAGCCACAAAATGGTTTGGAAAAGTAAGTTTTTGTTTTCTAGCTTCTATAGCACAGAACAGAAAGCAGTAAGGGGTTGGATTGGGTGTTGAAGGAGCCAACCCACAGCATCTACCACAGGTACTATGAGAGTAACTACCCTAAACAGTGGCAGAGAAACTTTAAGGGTGTAAAGGACAAATATTTGCTGTGAAAACCATAAAATGAAAAAAATCATGTCACTGTTTGCTCCCTGTTCTAGTCCATTTGGGCTGCTATAACAAAATACCATAGACTGGGCGCCTCATAAACAAGAGAGATTTATTTCTCACAATTGTGGAGACTGGGGAGTCCAAGGTGCCGGCAGAGTCGGTGTCCAGTGAGGGCCCACTTCCTCGTAGATGGCGGTCTTCTCTGTGTGACCTCACATGTGAGAAGAGGTGAGGGATCCCTCTGGGGTATTTTTTATAAGGGCATTTATCCCATTCATGAGAGCTCTGCCTAATTATTTCCCAAAGGTACCACCTCCTAATACTATCACCTTTGGGTTAGGATTCCAACATGAATTTTGGGAGGACATACACATTCAGCCTATTTTATTCCATCCCTGGTCTCTGAAAATTCAAATCCTCTCACATACAAAATACATTCATTCATCCCAATAGCCCCCCGAAATCTTAACTTGTTCCAGCATCAACTCAGAAGTCTGAAGTCCGAAGTCAAGGCTATTTGTATATTCCAGCAAGAAGAGGAAGGCTGGTGAAGAGTCACCATCAGCTGACTTTTTGGGTGTTGACTGCTTGGACTGGGTATTGAAGGAGCCAACCTGCAGCACCAATACCAGATACAATGAGAGTAACTAGCCCAAACAGTGGTTGAGAAGTTTTAAGAGAATGAAGGATAAAAGTTTGCTGTGAAAACCATAAAATGTTAAAAAAAAAAAAAGAAAAATTATATTGCTATGTTTGTCCCCTCATCCTAATGTCCCAGAAGGCCTAATCTGAGCAGAGTTTGGCATCCTCTCGAATTAATGCAATGGCCATTATAGGCCCATGATAAAATTCTTAGCTAACGAGATTTTGCCATGCACATGTACAGAGTAGCAAACACTGCGTTTGTAAACACAATGGGCTGCCTCAGGTCTATTCCATTTGTTGAACTCACAAGTCTGGAGTCAGAATAGCTTCTTATACACCAGGGCTGAACCCCGCACCAGGGGGTATTTCTCCACAGCAATAAGATACTAGCAAACTTTCTAAGGAAAGCACTTATCAGGTGACCCTGGGAGGCCGGGAGTACCTAGATCAGCACACATTGAAATACAATAGCAAACAAGTGACACATAGAGAAGAGGTTCATGTCAGGTCTTCATACAGGCCTTTCTTAACTTCCCAATCTAAGGTGCCCCCTCGAATCTTTTATTGTCTATATCCTCCCCTGACTTCGCAAATTTAATTCCAGAGAGCAGGGATTTTTTGTGTCTCATATACAGCTATAAATCTAGAATCCTGAACAGCATTAGTTCCATAATAGATGTTCTAAACCAACCTGTTGAATGCCTTCTTATCCACTTATGTGTTTTTCTTGCTTTAATATTATACAGATCACATAGTCCCCACTTTTTGCCTTGTCTTTCAAATGTCTTTAACCAAAAACAGTATTTTGACCTAAGTCCTGGGAATGGATATAGGGAGAACGTTTGTGAATTGTTGAAGTGTGTATTAAAAAATTAAATTCAAAGATATAATCCTCTAGGCATGTTTGGGCCATATTGAAGCTAGTGTTTTAGGTGTAGAATGCCTTATCTTTGTAAAACCAAGTGACAACGAAGTGATTTCTAAATTTTTACTCACCTAATGCCATTTATACTGGCATATTCCGTTTGTCGCGTAGGGTTTTTCTTTGAGTATGTTCAGATGTTTAAACCACAAAGAGGGAAGATCAGGTCATATAATTTGTGGAGAAGATGGGGTACCTAAAGCCTGATGAGAAATATGGCACTCAAAGCAGTTTTCTGCAAACAACATGCCATTGCCACAGACTCCCAACTTTGTTAATACTGGGAAAAGTTTTTCTCCTCTTTTTTGTTTAATCTAAAAGACTTTTGCACCTTATGCTCTTGGATAGATGTATTTAGTTTTTTGATATTTGAATATTCACCACAGTGTAATATTAGCAAACATCTCCAAGAACATAAGGTTTGGGCATTAGATTGGTCTTTATTTAGTTGAGATGGTCTAACAGTAAGGACATAGAGCCACAGGCAAAACATTTGAGGGATCCACTAGAGGGGAGCAAAGTGTATACAAAATTTAAATTTGCGTCAGAAACGCTGATATTGAAAAGATTTGTATTGCAAATAAGATTTCTTAAATGCAAAAAATTCAGATTAGGTCAGTGATGTAAAAATAATTTATGTACAAATATTTCTACTTTCCTGGAAATACTGGTGAAAAGAATCATTAGATTGAAGGGCAAAATGAGAATAGAATTCGTTCTAGTTCTAGCTCTTTTACTAACAGTGTGATTTGGGGCAATCTAAAATTTGCTTCTCTGTCTAGCACTCTAGGAGGCCAAGGCGGGTGGATTGTTTGAGCTCAGGAGTTCGAAACCAGCCTGAGCAAGAGCGAGACCCCGTCTCTACTAAAAATAGAAAGAAATTAATCAGACAACTAAAAATATATAGAAAAAATTAGCCGGGCATGGTGGCGCATGCCTGTGGTCCCAGCTACTCGGGAGGCTGAGGCAGAAGGATCGCTTGAGCCCAGGAGTTTGAGGTTGCTGTGAGCTAGGCTAACGCCACGGCACTCGCTATAGCCAGGGCAAAAGAGTGAGAATCTGTCTCAAAAAAAAAAACCAAAAAAAATAAAAATAAATAAATAAATAAATAAATAAATAAAATTTGCTTCTCTGGTCCACATCTATGATATATACATTTGCACAAAATGATTCTTAAAGTTCTTTTCAATTCTGAAATTCCATGATTTTATGATTTGTGATTCTATTTCAGTCCTTTTAAAATCTTTTTTAATAGGCTCTTACATTATTCGATCAACCATAACTTGGCATTCATTAATGGAGATTCTGTTTGGAAATAACCACCATTATTTCATAAAATTTAGGTCCCTGAAATGTGTTGATTTACTTTCTCGGAAAAATCTACTTAATAAAACGACATGTATATAATCTAGTGACAATAGTGATTGCAACATTTTCTGGAATAAAGCCTTGCTATCAAAATTATCAGCACAATCTGTTTTTATTTAAAAAACAGAAAAATAAAAACCCACAATGATGTTATACATAGCCAAGTTATTTTCTCTCTCCATTTATTTTCCTTTTAAAGTACTACATTTGGGAAGTCAGTAGTAGTTACGCTACGAAAATTCTAAAATCACCAAGTGAGTTATACATTAAAAAAAAAATGTTGGCTTGAGGGCCAAGGGAACAGTGACTGAGTACACAGAAAAGTACATGTTAGATCTGAACTGCTGCATGTCATCATTCATTTGGTCAACCCCTGCAAGCTTCTGGATGTCCTTCCCTTTGACAGAGTCAAAGAATTCACGGTATTCTTCACAATTGTTCAACGGTCATCTTTGTAAACACCCATCACAATAATCCGTATTCAGTTTATGCCTGATTTGTGACTGAAACTGGAACTCTTTTCCAAACACCATTTTTCAAGAGCACCAATGGATGAAACTGTCAACGAGTGTAGTGGAAGCAGAAACCATTTCTGAATCCGGACTGATAATGTGCCACATATTTAAATATTTTCAACTTTTCCAGCCCTCGTGTAGGACACATTTTCCTCCTATATGTATAATAAAGGAAGAAATATGCCTGGCTGCCAGTGAATGTGAGGAATGAAGTAAAGCCATTTGTTAAATCATAGGATTATTAGATCTATTATTATTATCCGAAGCCAGAGGTAGAATAATGTTCTGTGTACACCCTAGGCTGCCTGTTCTTGCAGATTAACTCACCTGGTGCCAATAGGGCTGGCATCCCTGTTTTTATGAGTCTGAGGCCAGTTAGCTTCCTCCTCACAGTGAGACCCACCAACTCATCTCAATGCCTGAAGTTATTATCATGAGGTAATAAATTACTCATTTCAACCTATTTGCTTTTCCACCAGAGGGTGAGGAATGTGAGAAGACACCAACCTCAGAGTCAACAATTTCGGAGAGAAGTTGCAAAATCTTACAATTTTAATAAGATGAGCCCTTTAGACATTGTGTTATTACTTATATGAGTAATAAGTGATATACTGCTTGCCTGGGTTCAAATCCCAACTCGGCTCTTCATTCTGTGCCTCAATATTCTCATCTATAAAATGGGGATAGTGCCTATTTTTTAGGGTTGTCTTAAGAAGTAAACAAGTTAAAATTTGTTAAACTATTATGATTATTTAAACTTAGAACATTAAAATCGGTTCATTTTCTCGAATGCTTTTCCAGCAAGATGTAGCTAAGAGAACCAGGTTGGAGTCCTACTATCTACTAATAATTCGCTGTTGACCTTGGACAAGTCACGTCACCTCTCTTGGCCTCATGTTTTTTAATCCAGGGTCTTTATGCTTTAAAAGTAATACGTGCTCTAAGATGGTCTCAAAGGATGCTGTGGAATGAACAAACTTTAAAAGGAGGATATTGGAGCAAATAGATGGCCAAGCCACCTTCTAGCTCTAACACTTCATGTAATTCATTATTTCCCGACAGAAGTGTGCGGTACGTATATGCAATTGACTATCTGCATTGGGAAACGCTGCAAAACACCGTTCCATTTGCTGAAATAATTCTGAGGGTATCTACGCAAAATATCCCATTTTTTACTGTGATAGTTAATCCAGTATCATCTCTCCCAACAAAGGCCATCTCTGAAAGGCTTGGTTAGGAAAAAAAAAAAAAAAGCACGTTTATTTTGTACAAAGCAGCTGTCAGAGTCCAGAGTCCCCCAGCGGGCAGAAGGCGCCCCGAGGCAGGGCCGGGCCCTCAGACGAGCAGGAGGGCGCCCAGCGGCAGCTCGCCCTGGCCCAGCAGGCGGCCCCGCTCCAGGCCGCGGCCCTCGTTCTCGGCCTTGACGCGCACGGCCAGGCGGCGCACCTCGTCCTCCG
>RJWJ010020613.1:0-28859 GCA_004363605.1 Indri indri | reverse complement strand
CATCTCTCTGAGGATGATGCTTTCTTTCCATGCTGATTTGAGAGAGCCACAGTTTTTGATGGGGGTGGGTGGTATTTTGCAGATATAAAAGGGCAAAAACGCAGCCATCTTGTTCCTGGTGTGGTTGCCTCTCTCTGCTAATACAAGGCCTTGGCCTTGGGTGAGTTTCCCTGTATTTGTTCCCACGCCAATTCTTCATAGCTCTTATAACACGTAGACAATGTGCATAATCTCTGCAGGACTGTCAGCTGCACAAGGGAAGTGACCACTTCTAACTTGTTAATTGCTGCGCCCGCAGTTCCTGCATGTGGTAGCGATTCTATTAATATGTGGTGGAACAGACCAAAGTGGATATTCCCGTTGGGAGAGTGAAAGGACAGTCTCATGGAGGACTCTCTTCTGGATGACTTTTACTGAGCCAAAATGACCCAGAATGACAACCAAATTCTTGATAAATCAGCCTCTGTTGGGAGTTTAACTTCTTTTTGTATATAGCAATCTCTCCAGATAAATATTCTATTTAATGCAGTAAGACAGGAGAATAGCAACAAGCCTTACCAATGACCAGAAAAACTGTCTATATTTCAATCTGAAATCTCACAGTGCTAGGGCTAAACTTTAATGAAATTGAGAGTTGACTGAAGTTTGTCTTTGCTGACTTGCTTCTTTGGGGCCAGCCCCACCCCTCGTTTCTGGATTCTGGTCCCGCACTTATTCTATGTCCCAATTTAGCAGACATGTGAGCCATGGTGCGGTGATAGCAGAGGCACCTCCTCGCAAGTCCAACTATAATTTGACTAGAGATTCCTGGAGAATAAGCTTCAAGACTAAGAAAGCAAGAGGTTATTGTGGAATAAGAACGAATCATATTGATAATGTTAGGTTGGAGCATGGACTCCACTGATGCCTCAAATCATTCTTCATGAAGACTTACAGAATGTGCATGCAAGAAAAGTGCCCGGAACCCACCAAGTAATACTTTTTCATATGCTGGGTGATGAAATGGGGCATGGGGAGGTGACCCAATGTCCTCTGGCTCTTATGTGAGTGAGGGGCCCAAGCAGGACTAAGTTCTATGTGTCTTAGCTTCTAGTCTAGGGCTGTTCCCATTGCACTATACTTAGACCAGTGGTTCCTAAACTTCAACTACATCAGAATAATCTAGAGGGCCTAAAGCAGATTTCTGGGGCCCACCCTAGAGTGTCTAATTCATGAGATCTGGACTGGGGCCTGAGAATTTGCATTTTTAATAGATTCTCAGGTGATGCTAATGTTTCTGGTTTAAGGGACTACATTTTGAGAAAAACTGCTGTAAATAGTTATCACTCCCATTTATGAGCTCTCTTGATCTTTGGGAGTGAAATAGAGACATGGACATTTGATTTATGGCTCAGACGGTATATATTTATATAGTCTCAAGAATAATAATCCAGATTTGGCAAAGCAGTATAAGCAGCCCTCCCATACACAGCCTGAGTGTCTTGCTGGGGCAGAGGTAGAGAAAAGGTTGCTTTCTGAGGCCCAGAGCAAAGACACAATTATTCATGGAAGACCCTATCTTTTGGATCTTTCATGGATCAACTCCTCCATGTGAACTTAAATGAGATTCTTATTTTCTGGCAGGAAAGGAATTTAACTCTACCTTGCAGGTATATCCATCTGCCCTCAACTAGTTCACAAGGGGCAATGCTTTTGCTGCAGTAGAAACAGAGTCTTACAAACAGAAAAGCTTTCTGCCTTTCAGAGTGCATCAGCAGACTTCAGATCTGAGAACGTCGGGTTAGCCGAACTGTGCTCTCTGAGGTTGTTGGCAGAGTCAAGCAACAGACAGGAATAAGAGGAAATGGGCAAAGAAATGAAAAAGGAAGGGAGGAAAGTAGAAGAAATGGAGAGAGAAATAAGTAAAAGAAAAATGAAGAAGGAGAAAGAAAAATCTAAGAGAGAAAAAAAAAAAAATGTCACCAAACAGGGAGATGGTGCATTTTGGGGATTTGGAGTCTGAAGTTTTGACTTCTGGTCCTAGCACCTTAGGTTTGCTACCTAACTTTTCAGGACCTTAATTTCTCCACTTATAAAATGGGGCAGGTAAAGTATTTGTTCTTTCTTGGGCTGGTGTGAGAATGAGGTGCGATTATGTATGTAAAAACTATCTGCAAATTGTAAAATCCATCATCAAAGACCATTTTGATTGTGTGTGTGTGTGTGTGTGTGTGTGTGTGCATGCGCGCGATTTCTCAAGCCACTCCAAGACCTTTCTATACAAAGAACTTGCTATATACGAGGGACACCAGTGTCTAATGGCCCTGCTTATCTGGCTGATGGGCCCTTTCCGTATTGCCCAGGAGGCCGGGCAATCCCTTCCAGGATAACAGACATGAGGGAGGGGTTCTGTGGCTGTGACTCCCAGCTCTCTTTCATACTGGGCCAGGTGATCTCTCCCAGGTGCATGCAGTTAGCTTTGCAACTGGACATACACTGGAAAGACTCAAAGGTATTGGTGCCTCTGGGAGCTGCATTCCATCATCCCACCTCTTTCTTAGCATCTTTGCATCTTTGAAAGTCTATCAGGCCCCTCCGCATTTCACTCCCCTCCGCGACTAATCAAAGCAGTCTAAACAAACCAGCTTCAATCTTGCCTTTTTCATCTTGATTTCAACTTTAATTTTTAATTACCTGCTCTTGTATGTCACTTTAAATGGATTTGCTATGCCAGAGACTCTCCAAATAAATGAGGTTCTAAATTAGTCTTTACGTAATTAGACAAGAATTCAATTATTTCAAACATTCTTACTATCTGAGACTTAGATAAAAATAAGCTTTGGGCACTAATAGTTTAAAAGTCTGCTGCTAGGTTATTTGCATTAAAATGACACCTTACGAAGATTTTATTTGAATTATTTTACAATAGCTGGACTGTAACGACTTCCCATTAAGGAGAACTGGATGACTCCAACCTGAAAATGTGTTGTGTATCTGTTCTTCATGCTATTAAAAAATCAGTACTTGGTATTTATCATCAATCTCACGCTGGTAAGATTACAGATCATTAGCACAAATACTGATTAGGTAGTCATTTCTTAACACTAAAAAAAAAAAAAGGCCACGATGTACTGACTGAAAGTCTTCAGTACACAGTTTATTTTCCACCCCTCTTCTCTTATTAAGTACCTCTAACAGTGAGATTTTTCCAAAAGACAAGAGTAATTACATTTTTATTTCATAATTTTAAAAGGGGCATTTTATTCATTATTCATCTACTTTTGAATTTTAATTAAAATATGTAGCAATGCCACATTTCTATGCAAATAACATGATTTACATTCATTGGTGTTTTGAATTCTGATGCTCCTGATAATTTTCATAGTTTCCATCTTTATGGTTATTAGAAACACAGTTTTTCCTCCATTGTCATTGTATGCGACCTGTCGTCAAAGACCCATCATTTTGTGATGATTAGTAGTGAGGCCTGACTCAAGGCACTTCGGTTTGATGTTTTAACGGGGAGCATTTTCCCTTTGGTTTCAGCAAAAGATGTCAAGGCTGGACGGGTGCAGTGGCTCACGCCTATAATCCTAGCACTCTGGGAGACTGAGGCAGGAGATTACTTGAGCTGAGGAGTTCAAAGACTGGCCTGAGCAGGAGCGAGACTCCATTTCTACTAAAGATAGAAAAATTAGCTGGGCTATGTGGCCTGCGCCTGTAGTCCCAGCTACTTGGGAGGCTGAGGCAGGAGGATCGCTTGAGCCCGGGAGTTTGAGGTTGCTGTGAGCTGTGAGGACGCCACTGCACTCTAGCCGGGGCAACAAGCAAGACTCGCTCAGAAAAAAAAAAAGAAAGAAAAAGAAAGAAGGAAGGAAAAGAAGGAAGGAAGGAAGGGAGGAAGGAAGGAAGGAAGGAAGGAAGGAAGGAAGGAAGGGAGGGAGGGAGGGAGGAAGGAAGGGAGGGAAAGTCAAGGCTAGGGGCTTTAGTTCCAAAACGTAGAAACTCTGAGAACCACCTGTGCGAGTGGCAGCCCACATCCTCTCAGCGATCGGCGGCATTTGTGTTTACCGGCTCCTTTACCTCCTCCCTACCCTGCTCTGCTGCCGCTCCTTGGCCTCTCACAGCCAGCGCTCCCCACACCAGCACCAGTTTCTACAGCAACCAGGCATTTTGCTTTGCTCATGATTTTACCCACAAAGTTTGTTCTGATAGTCCCTCTCTCCTCCATTCATTCATTCACTTATTTATTCATTCAGTTAGTATTTACTCACCACCAACCATACACCAGACTTTGTTATAGACACTGGAAATATAGCTATGAATGAAACAGATGGAGATTCTTGTCCTTACAGAGTGACATTCTAGTGATGAGTCAACACACAGCCCACACACATAGGCACATTCTCTACGAGGTAAATGTATTACAGAAAGTAGGTGTTTGATCTCTGCTTATTGAAACCTCATTCCTCAGCCATATCTCACCTTCTCTATTAAGTCTTTGCTGATTCACTCTCTGCCCCAATTCCGGAGGGAGTTAATGCACATTCTGCATTAGCCCTGCGTTTCCTTGCTGACTACTGTGGTGCTCTTTCAGTCTGCCTTGTGTTAAAATGCTGTTCACTGTACGGTTTTTAAAACAGTATGTCATCAATTATTTTATTTAATTCTCATAATAACCCTGGAAAATGGGCATTATCACCTCCATTTTATAGATTCGGATACAGAGAGAACAAATGATATCGAAGTCAAGATTTCTCTCCTGTCCTTTTTTCCTTCATAAATTTGATGAACACAGGTTGTATGCCAGCCAACAGTGCTAGCTCATGGGCAGGTGTGTGTGTGTGCGTGAGAGAAAGAGAGAGAGAGAGAGAGAGAGAGAGAGAGAGAGAGAGAGAGAGAGAAGGTGGGATGTGAAGGGAAGTATATTGATTAACAAAGCCAAGATTCTTGACCTCACAGAGTTTATCAGATTACTACACAAATAAATGTAAAAATCCAATTATTAAAAGTGCTCCTTAGTACTGAGGAAAGGTTCATGGTTATGGTAGGATTATATAATAGAGATTTGACCAGGTCAAAAAAGTCAGGAAAGCCTCTCTTGAGGTCCAAAAGATAAGAGTGAAAAGGTGATGGTGACCGGAGGAGACAGTCACTGTGGAGAGTAGTCTAGGGAGAGGCAATTGCATGGGCAAGGAACTCGAACCTAAACTTTCAGACTTTCTATATCCCGAGGTCCCTCACTATACTATACACCTTACGATAGCTTATCATTTTATCAGATTATAAGCTTTTTGAAGACAGCGATTGTGGCTTACTTTTCATCCCCACAGCACCCAGCACATGGCTACAGCAGGGCTCAACATTTATCTAATTCGATTGAAAAAGCAGAATTGGAACAAACCTGTAATAAACAGTCTCATGTTTGCTACCAGCACTTTATTACAAAAATACTAAAGTGAAATGTCACAGTGGAGAAAGTAAGAGAACATACAGTTATGTTTCATTTAAGTACACATTCCCTCTTCTGAATCCTGTTCCCCACCCCACATTTCAGCCTGGCTTTTCATTAGACATCCAGCCAGAAATCTGCAATTCTGTGATCTGGCCTCTGAGAGATGACTCTATGTTAACACAAATAGCTTTTTTTGTTTGTTTGTTTGTTTATTTATTTTGTTTTTTAATTTTATTTTTAATCGACAAATAACAATTGTACATATTCATGGGGTACGTAGTGAAGTTTCCATATGTATAATGTATAGTGATCAGATCAGGGTAATTAGCATGTATATCATCTCAAACCGTTACCATTTCTTTGTGTTGGGAATGTTCAATATCCTCCTTCTAGCTATTTGAAACTATATAATATATTAGTGTTAACTACAGCCATCCTGCAGTGGTACAGAACACCCAAACTTATTCCTCCTATCTGGCTGTAATTTTATATCCTTTAATAAATCTCTCCCAAGACAAATAGCTTTGAGGCCATTACCCTTTATAACACAGGGCCATTTATATTACGATTTAATAGTTTGAAAAGCATTTACATACATGTCATCTCATTTGGTTCTTACCTGTAGAGTATTTATCACCCTAGTTTACAGATGGAGGCATAGAGAAATTAAACAAAATGCTCAGGGCCCTATAGCTATAAGAAGTAGAAGCAAAACTTCTACTGAGAGTTGAACTAGAGATGGAACTAAAGATCTAGTTACTCTCTGACCAGTGACCAGACTCTACTGAGGTAGCGTTGTGAAGTGGTTTAAGGACAAACTCTAGATCCTGAGTGCCTGGATTTGGTTCCCAGCACTGTTCCTGACCTACCTTGCTTGGGCAATGTATTTATCTGCTAGGGCTGCCATAGTAGAATACCACAGGCTGGTGTCGTAAACAACATCAATTAATTGTCATAGTTCTGGAAGCTGTAAACGGCCAAGATCTAGGTGCCAGCAAGGTCTGTTTCTGGCGAGGCCTCTCTTCCTGGCCTGCAGACAGCAACCTTCTTGCTGTGTCTTCACACGGTCTTTCCTCTGTGCTCTCGCACCACTGGTGTCTCTTCTTTGTCTTGTATGAATGTCAGTCCTGTTGGATTAGTGTGTTACCCTAATGACCTCATTTAACATTAATTACCTCCTCAAAGGCCTTATCTCCAAATATATTGGAGGCTAGGGCTTTTGAGAAGACACAATTCAGTCCATAATAGTAAGTTAATTAACCCCTCTCTGTCTCCATTTTTTCTTCTGTTAAGCGGGGCCAATGATCATACATGCCTCCTTGTGAGGACGAAAGAGGTGATATGTGTAAAGTGCTGTGATGAAGACTGTGCCTGGCATGCAGGTGTTCCATAGGCATTGGTCAACTTTTGACTGCACACTGTATCCCCAGATGTTTCAGACGATGAACCGGCTAATCCACTGTTCCCCCTCTCCTCAAAAAACAACTACAAAAACAAGCCAAAAAACCCCAGTCTCTCCAAAACGTATGCTGAGTTGCTCCAGATTTCCCTTTTTTGCATACAAACATAGACATAGCCTTTGCTTTGTCATATAACTTCACCGCTTTGTCCCCCTGCCCACCCTTTTTTGGGACAATATGTCCCAGGGTGGAGTACTGAAATGATAATTAGTGTGAGATTTCTCCAAAGCTTAGAACCTTCTCTATGTCTCTTGTAACTAAATGGTATATTCTAGCCAATGTCAACCTTTCCCAGCTAAGCAACATTAGGAATATGAGGTCAGGGTATCCAGAACATCAATGGGCCTGGCTGAGAGATTTTTTAAAATATCTCTTTAGAAATTTGTAATTAGTTATTTTTTAAGGCAAGCCTCAGAAGTACATTTTTTGTGTAGTAAACTCCTATATAAGAGAAGTCATAGAATTGGCCTGAACTTGAAGTGACCATTACACTACTTTTTTGTTGTTGTTGAGACAAGGTGTCACTCTATTGCCAAGACTGGAGTGCAGTGATGTGATCATAGCTCACTGCAACCTCAGACTCCTGGGCTCAAGCGATCCTCCTGCTTCAGTCTCCCAAGTAGCTGGGACTACAGGAATGTGCTACCATGCCTGGATAATTTTTTAACATGTATATGTATGTGTATATATATATATATATATTATAGAAACAGAGTCTCTCTATTTTGTCTAGGCTGGTCTCAAACTCTTGGGCTCAAGTGATCCTCCTACCTTGGCCTCCCAAAATGCTAGGATTAGAAGCATGAGCCACTGTGCCCAACCCCATTACACTACTTTTAAATTCCAAGGGATGAAGTGATTGTAGCAAAAGGTTAGAGTGAGATAAGCTGGATCACTTACTTCATTCAAATATATAAGTTAATCTGGCATTTCCAGGTTCAGAAAGTACAAGGCCATAGGAAATAAGAAATGTCCAGGTTTCTTCCTCTATTTTTCTGTCCTGCTCAAACATTGGTCCTTTGTGTATATTCAGCTTTTGAGATGCGCTCTTGAATTATTTTAAAACCTACTTTTTTTAGAGTTCAAGGACTGATCTGCTTAATTCTTTTGATAAAGAGGAAGTAAAGCCTTCTCAATGAGACTTGATGTAAAAAGTCCACATTTGCCAGGCAAACAGTCTGGATTATTGGCATTACAAATGGATTATTTAAAATGGTAGACCCTCTGGTGCATTTAAGTATTTTACAGATCATTGACTGCTTGGAAGAGAGCTGGAAAACAGACTAAAGAGGGAGATGCCATTTCCACGTAAAGATTCTGCTTTTCCAGAAAGGAAAAATAGAGACTCTCAGAGATTCTAAAGTTTCCTCAAAGGGAAAATAAGTTCCTATTTACAGAAATATCTCAGGAACGACATGCTGTGAAAAATGAGGCACAGAGCTATAAGACGACTAGCAGCAGCTCCCTGGTATGGGCCAGGCCTTGGACCAAGTGCATTATGTATTACTTCATTTAATTCTTCAAACATCCATGAAATGTAGTATTATTATCCCCATTTGCCAGATAAAGAAAATTAGGCTCAGAGAGTTGCAAGACAGTTTGGAGCTGAGATGTGTGCTCAGGTCTCGAGCCTGTGCTCTTTTCATATTGGAAAAACACCAAACTGAAAACTGAGAGAAGTTGATGATATTGCCCAAAGTGATCACTCGACATCGACATAGTTGCCTTCCATTTCTTTCCTTTTTTTTTCCTTAAAAAAAATCACCCCTTAAAGAGTTGGGTGATTTGACAGAGTCCTCAACACAGTAATAAACCAGAGAGAAGTCAATGTCACTCCCCTACTCTAAGAAAAATGGTTGTCTAACTATCCTATATTTTATTTTGCATCCCTTTTATTATGCTTATACTTTGCATTATACAGAATTATGAATTATTGGGCTTAGGAATAAAAGGGATGACAGAAAATGAGCTTAAAGGCAAATAGTTGTGTATCCAAGCACCTTTGATTTAGTGATGCTTTAAGCTGTAGCCAACTGCAGGTGTATAGATGAATTGCTGTTTTTAATAGTCACATCGGCTAAGGCATGGATTAAGGTGCATTGGATTAACACTGGCCTTGGAGAACTTGCAAGTTCCAGTGGTCCACTTTGCTTTCCCCTTTTTAGGCATTGCAGTCTGCAGGTCTGTTTGCTGTCACAGAGGGCCGGAGGGTGGCAGGTTGATTTTGGGAATCAGATTCTGGGCTACCAGGAGAGCAGAGATTATGAGAAACTGGGTGCTATTTGTAACACAGTGCAGAATTCAAAGTGATTTTCACAGACAAGCCACAGACACCATGCCACAATTTGTCAAAATAAAGAAAAAGGAGCCAAGATTTAGAGTAGGAAGATCTGGAACTCAGGCCCCAGTTCTACTCCTACTACCAATTGCAGACGGCCTGGAGCAATTCTTAGCCATCCCACGAAGCGGAGATAATGATAATACTGACTTTGGAAAATTGTGAGCCTAAAATAAGATAACTAGTACAAAAAGTTTTTATAAACTGCTAAGTAATCATATGAAAAATAGTAGTTAATATTATTTTAATTCACTTAGGAGGATCCAGAGTAGCTGTCTTCCTAGCTGTCCTCATTTGGTGGTCAGAGGTCTCTGGTCTTGATGGCTCTTTTATAATTTGTGTTCCAATTTACCTACAAATTATGTGTTTTCTTACCAAATTTTTCACTGAAACTTTGTTGTTTGGAAGTCCCAGTTCAGGCTGGTTATAAAAAGGGCAGCCCAACCAAACTGCATTTTTTAGTAAAATGTAGACTAGAGCAGAGGGTGAGAAGGGACTCTAGAGGGGGTCAATGGGGGAGGGGAGCTGCTAAATCCCTGCTATAATAGTTACTAACTGTGTCTTTGCTTCCTCTCTTATTAAATGGGAGGATAATGAACAGTAACTACCTTGTGGGGTTTTTGACATTAAATAAAATAATATATATGTAGCACTATGTGCCTAGAACATAGTAAGTGCTAAATAAAGGTTAACTATTGTTATTATTACTGTTGTTATTAGAAACTCAATGTTCTTCTCACAACAAAGCCTCCTTTGGTGAGGTCCAAGGCAAAGCTATACTGAACTATGTCAGTATGCTGAACCATCTTAAGGTATGTTCCAGAGAGTTGGTTGCCTTCTCTACCATACCTAGAACATGTCCCGGGTCAATGGCTCAGTCATTCGAAATGTAGCCATCTTCAGTCATTCTTAGGCTCTGAAGGTAACTCCTTGCAAATGTGATCTGATTTGATTTAGTTATTTTTTCCATATGGTAATAGGTGATTTCGTTGATTTTTAAAATTAATTCATTAACTTTCAAATTTCCTGTAAGGATGTTTCCCCTCCCTTTTGCTCCCCTCACGTGTCCTCTGCTCCCCTGTTCCCTTGTTCCTTGCTCCTCCCTTTCTCTGTCTCTCTCTCTTCCTCTCTCTCTCATCTCTCTCTCTTTCTCTCTCTCAGAATCTGTTCTAGGCCTGGGGAGAGCACACACATGCCTCCAACGCAGCCCTTACCCACAGTCCAAGAGAAGTGAGAAGGTGGATAGGCGAAGGGTAGAATGTGGTAAGAATATCCCAAGTACCCTGATGGTTTGGAGGTAAGAAGACCCAGAGAAATTAGAGAGGTTCCCAGGGCGTGGACTTCGAGCTGGAGCCCGAAGAATGGTAGGATGTAGCCCTGTGAAGACTTAAGGAGAGGAGAGGAGGATGTGTATTCCAAGCTAAGGGGGCAGCAGGAGCAAAAGCATGAAGGTGGGCTCCTCCTGCAGAGAATTAATGTTATAGATTTGCTGTGACAACTGCAATTTCTCCTGTCTGCCTTTTGCACAGTCAGCTAGGATCCTCTTCATAGAAAAAGTGGATGTGGTGGAGACAATTCCTGACTCTGACATACATTCCCCAGGCATAAAATTGTTCCTGGGCTTGGCTTCCCTTGTTGCCCTTAGCTCCTGAGGTTTGCCAGACATCCAAGTGGGTTTTATGTTTAGGATTTACCCATTCAGATTTTAACTACTGTTATTATCGTATCAGTCTCTAAGGGACCATCGTGATGTCTGTTCCTCAATGCATTGCTGCTCCCTCTTATTTAATTTCATGGTGAAGTCATCAGTGCACTGCAAAGGGAAGCAATTTCAATTAGGGTCAGGCAGTAAGGTGTCTTCTTCAATCCCACCTGTGCTAGCATCTTGACAGTTACCTTGGGCACGTTCGGTCCACGCCTTCAGTCTCTTTCATCCATTCATCAGACTCTCATTGAGCAGGTCTCAGTGCTCCACACCAATGGGGAGACAAGGAACAATAAAACATAATCCCTATTTTCAAGATAGCCTAGAAGAACTAAGAGAATACAGGCAGAAAATGATTACGAGCACAAAAGAGGGACATTTAAAATCTCTCAGAGTTAGTAAACTGACAGGTTTTTTTTTTTTTTTTTTTGCTTGATTTTTTTTTTTTTTCCTGGAGGAAGGGAGTTGAAGAGGTTCTTCTGGAAGAGGTGAAATTTAAGTTTAGCCCTAACAATGGGAATGATTAGATTGACTTGGTTTGCTCACCCTCCAAGATCCACAGATACCCTTGGAATGCTTGCTTTCGTTTTTTTTCCCCAGATGAAATTTTGCATCTGGCCACAGGCTGGAAGGTAATGATGGAAACTACCTCTTATCTGAGCATGTGCCTCCTGCCTCTCGACCTTGGTTATATGTGTCACTGCCCCATGGGCACATCCAGATTCCTCGGTAAATGATGACAAGTCTTTTCCCATCAAGGCTCTCTATCTACCATCTTTCAAAGACGTATCATTCTGTCTAGAATGTTCACCAACTCCAAACATTTACAGAATTATATTAAGCTGATGTTTTTTAGGTTGAATTGTAGCCTGATGACTTCTTTTAACTTCATGGGGGTTTTGGTGTCTGTTTCCTCAGGATGAATACCAAATTTACTCTCGGAAAAAGGTAATGTGGCTCTGCCTGTCATCATTAAACAGCGCAGTTGATCTTACTCCTGACCACCCTCTCCTTACAGATGAGGAGTGTATCATAAATAGAGCCATAAGAAAGCCAGACCTAAAGGTAAGAAAATTTATGGCTACCGCTGATGCCAGAGAAATTTAATCTTTTCCCCTGAAATATAAGGTTGAATTCAGGTCCTCCACTGTGCCAATCCTCAACGGACAGTCTAGAATGTCACAAAGAACATGAACTTTGGAGTGAGACAGAGCTCAGTTCAAATCTCAGCTTCGTCCTTCTGAACAGTACAGTCTCAAATCAATTCCTTAACTCTGCTGAGCCTCAGTTTTCTCACCTATAAAATGATAATTATAATGCCTATCTCAAACATTAATTGATGAAATTTGATAAATAAATATTATGCCAGGTACTTAGTAAGTGCTCAACACATATATTAGCTCTTACTAGCATTATGGCCTGTAATATAACTTGTGCAACAGGGCTAATCTTATAGTAAATGTAGTCACCCAGGAATATCCCAGGAAGTTTGCCTAAGCCTGCAGAATAATCTTACTTTGAATTCTTGTCATTCACAGGTGTTTGGGTTACTCCCTTTTCATCATATTAAATTAGTACTGCTTGGATTATGACCAGTTAACCTTCATATTAAAAACACATTTATAATATAAGAAAGAATGTTTTCTCTTATATTTATATATGTGTAGTCAGCTGTTTAAATTGGTTTTATGAGCTCAAGGTCAATTTTTAAAAATAATAAAAGTCAATTACTGAATAATTTTTCTATTATCAATTGTTATCACCCACTTGTCTTAACCGCCAAAATAAACAAAAACAGAAGAGGTCAAGTACCTCCAAATAACAGAGCCTAATCTGTTAGGTGAATATTCACCTGGAAAAGTAGGCTTCCTAAATCGGCCTTACATCCTCAAGAGTTTCATCGCCCTGAAATTCTAGCATCTTTAATTGCATCAAATAAGTAAATGGACAGATAAATGAAGAAATGGTCAAATAAACAAACAGAATGTACAGAAAGGGCAGAGGTCTTGAAATGGAAAATTTTGATACCCAGGCTTAGGTTTGATATTTTCCTTTACCAGCTCATGATATAGGCCATTTTGTTAGTTACTGCCTCTGTGACTCTTGAGTTTCTTACTTTTAAAATAAGGGTAATAACCCCTTCTCTGCCTGTTTCTCAGGGATATTGTGAACCTAAAATGAGAATATAGAAATTAAAGTGGTTTGTGAACTGCAGTGAGCTATATTCATAATATGGGCTGAAACTTTCTTTAAAGTCGGAGAAGGCTGTCATGTCATGGGGTTAGACATGATGACACTAATAGCAATGACAATAATAATACTAAGATGATAACCATTTAGGGCCGGTTAAGGGGAGTTTGGAGATTGCAGCAAAGAATTATGTCAGGTTTGCAAACATGGTCTAAGAGGAGACTCTAAGGACCATCTGGTAGGATTGCATGCAAAGCAGAAACCCAGTGCTTAACCTGTTAAACAGGATGCTCTTATAACATGTTCCAACAAGAGATGAAGAACAGGAAGCCTGGGGAGAGGAATCTTCTTGATTCCTAAGCAGAAAGATAAAATTCACCCTGCAACAGATTTTCAGTTGCCTAATTACTGTTTCCTGGTCTTAAGTTCCAGGAAATGGGCAAATAAACATCACCCTTTGTAATTATGACCCTTAACATCCTCTTACCAGCTTCCCAGAGGCTCTGAGGGTGATGAGGGAAGCAGATAAACTCAGGCAGAGATGTTGCCTGCTGGGGGAATATCAAAGACGCTTAAAAGGTCTATGATGGAGCCGTCCTTCTCACTCTGCAAGAATGGCCTCAGAAATTGCCAGAAGATAATGGAATTTTCCATTTTCTGGACTGATTTAAAACTTAACAGTAACCTCTTTATTCCTCATTATTTCTGCCTTCATTTGCAGCAGATGTCTCATGTCTATTGTGTTTTATAAATCTCTGAATCTCAGTTTGTGGTTTCACAGCCACTTAATAGACGTTCTCTAGCTGAGCAGGGGCTTCACATTCTACCGCAATTTGTCCTTTAAAATTTTTCTAACACAGATTTTCACATTTATGAAATTAATAAGTAGGCAACCTCACTTTATACAACTTGAATCCTAAAGTTAAGGGATTTTGGATTTTTTTTTTTGAGACTACCTTGAATATTATATCCTTTGAGAGACTGAGCTTTGGAGCCAGATGGGCTGAAGTTCCAATTCCAGCCTTGCAAGTTACTTAATCAAAATGCACTTCAGGTGCAAAGTGAAGATGAAAATAATAGCTTCCCTACCACAGGATGATAGAAAGACTAAAGATAATGTGTGAAAAATCCTAACATGCTCAATAAATATTAGTTATGACTACAACCCTGCTCTATTTGCAAAATTGCAGGGTATCCTGAAGAGAAAAGTAACTCGTGAGGCAAGAAACTTGAGACTCCAACATGGGCCCGATGGCTGACATGCCCCAGGGCTGGTCACTTTCAAATTTTCTTTCCATCCTCTCATGTGCAGCTTATGAAGGAAGTATCATTCCCATGGACAATTCACTCCAATTTTATACTGAGAATCAATTGTAAATAGGGTTTATTTTAAATAAGTCACTTTGCGAACAACCTTACTGAAATAAATCATTCTGAAAAATAAAAAAAAATACAGCATTTTATACTCTTACTTGGTAACTAATGGATGGGGATAAAATTCATTTGAGGTAACCTAGATCGTGGAGCATAGGGAGTTAAACTGCATTTCCAGCTGTCATGTGTTTTGACAAAGCATTCATTCATTTATTCAATGAAAAACATATTGAGCACTTATTATGTACCAGCTATATACTCTTTCCAGTTTTAGAATGTATCTAATGGTTATACTGACTAGTATTCACAGGTATAGAATATATACATAGGAGCTGAAGTGAAACTTAAACATAATCTGTTCCGTTGCCTCGATTATTCATGGGGAAACTGAGGTGCAGAGAAATTTAGTTGAAGTTCTCAAGGACACAAGTAGCACAGTAGCTATAAAAGGAAGCCTTAACCACTGTTCCTCAGCTTTGGCTGCACATTCGAGTTGCCTGGGGCAAATTATTGTAAAAGTATTTATACCCAGGATACACTGTAGACAAATTAAATCAGAATCTCTGGGGGTGGGGGGAGACCCAGACAGCAGTATTTTTTTTTTTTTTTTAATATTTAGGGGTTAGAAGTGTTTTGTTACATGGATGAATTGTATGTAGCTGAAGTCAGGGCTTTTAGTGTGCCTGTCACCAGAGTAGTGTACATTGTACCTGACAGGTAAGTTTTTACCCCCCAATGGCAATTACAGCAACAACAAAAATAAATGAATGGGACTTAAATTAAAAAGCCATAATTTTTAAAGCTTTCTGGAGGAATCCAATGAGTAAATTGAGAGTACTACATTGATCCATAGCCATATGACAGTCTCATTGTTTCTCTTTGTACTTAGGGCATCGGTTCATGAAAATTCAGATTCACATGTAAAGTTGCTTAAAGAAATCAGAAGCAACAAGGCACAATCGCCATAAATATTAACCCTTCCCTTTTTTTCCCCACTGTGAATGCCCTTGGAACCTTACTTCCTAGAACACATTTTTTCTTTCTTTTCTCAGTCTGTTGCCCTGGGTAGAGTGCAGTGGCATCATCGTAGCTCATTGCATCGTCAAACTCCGGTGCTCATGCGATCCTCCTGCCTCAGCCTCCTGAGTACCTGGGACTACAGACACGTTCTACCATGCCTGACTAATTTTTCTATTTTTTTGTAGAGACCAGGGTCTTGCTCTTGCTCAGGCTGGTCTCAAATTCCTGAGCTTAACCTTTCCTCCTGTCTCAGCCTCCCAGAGTGCTAGGATTACAGGCGTGAGTCACCACACCTGGCCTCACATTTTTTTTTTGTAATAACCTTTTCTCTCCTTTAGTATTTACTATCAGCCTAATACTTTTCAGTGTTTCTTCTTTTCTCTCTCTTTTTGCTTGTTTAATGTGGCTAATATAAATTCGTTTTTAACTGACGCATAATAATTATACCTATTTATGGGGTAAAATGTGATGTTTCAATACACATATATTGTGTAACAATCAAAAGAGGATAATTAGCATGTTCATCACCTCATACATTTATCATTTCTTTGTGGTGAGAACATCCAAAATCCTCTCTTCTAGCTATTTTGAGATATACAATACAATATTATCAACCATAGTCACCCTAGCCTGCGGTAGAACACCAGGGCTTATTCCTCCTACCTGTGACTTTGTACCTATTGACCAACTTCCCCCGCATCCCCTTCTCCCCTCTATGCACACCAGCCTCTGGTAACTACTATTCTACTCTGTGCTTCTGTGAGACCAACTTGTTTAGATTCTACATGTGAGTAAGATCACACTTTACTGTGTCTAGCTTATTTCACTTAACATAATGTCTTCAAGAGTCATCCATGTTGTCACAATTGACAGAATTTCCCTCTTTTTATAACCAAATAGTATTCCATTGTGTATATATACCACATTTTCTTTATCCATTTATTCATTGATGGACACTTAGGTTGGTGCCTTATCTTGCCTATTGTGAATACTGCTGCAATAAACATGAGAGTGAAGATATCTCTTTGACATAGTGATTTCATTTTCTTTGGATATATATCCAATAGCAGAATTGCAGGATCATATGGTAGTTTTGTTTTTTATTTTTTGAGGAATCTTCATATTCTTTTCTATAATGACTGTACTAATTTACATTTCCATCAATAGTGTATAAGAGTTCCCATTTCTTCTTATCTGTGCCAGCATTTATTTTTTGGTTTTTTTTGTTAATAGCCATTTTAACTGGAATGAGGTGCTATCTCATTGTGGTTTTGATTTGTATTTCCCTGATGATTAGTGATGTTAAGCATTTTTTCATATATCATATGCATATCTTCTTTTGAAAAATGTCTATTCAGGTTTTTTGCCTAATTTTTAATTGATTATTTATTTGTTTATTTATTTTTGCTATTGAGTTGTTTGAGTTCCTTACATATTTTGGATATTAAACCCTTATCAGATGCATAGTTTGCAAATATTTTCTCCCATTCTGTAGATTGTCTTTTCACTCTACTGATTGTTTCCTTTACTGTGCAGAAGCTTTTTAGTTTGATGTAATTCTGTTAGTGTATTTTTGCTTTTGTTGTCTTTGATTTTGCAGTCTTATTAAAAAAAAAATCCTTGCCCAAACCACTGTCATAAAGCATTTCTCCATATTTTCTTCTAGTTTTATCATTTCCAATCTTACGTTTAAGCCTTCAATACATTTTGAATTGATTTTCGTATATGGTGAAACACAGGGGTCTAGCTTCATTCTTTTGCATGTGGATAACGAGTTTTCCTAACACCATTTATTAAAGAGGTCATCCTTTCTCTATTGTGTTTTCTTGGCACCTTTGTTGAAAGCCAATTGGCTATAAGTGAGTGAATTTATTTCTGTGTTCTCTACTCTATTCCATTGGCCTAAGTGTCTATTTTTCTGCCAGTACCATGCTGTTTTAGTTACTCTAGCTTTGTGATATATTTTTGAAGTGAGGTAGTTTGATGGCTCCAGTTTTCTTCTTTTTCCTCAGCATTGTTTTGGGATCTTTTGTATTTCCATACAAATTTTAGGATTGTCTTTCTATTTCTGTGAAGAATGTCGTTGGTATTACATTTTTTGATAGAGATTGCAATAAATCTGTAGATCACTTTGGATAGTATGGACATTTTAATAATATTAATTCTTCCAATCCATGAACATGATGTATCTTTTCATTTATTTTTGTCTTCTTCAGTATGGTTCATCAGCGCCTTATAGTTTTCAGTGAAGAGATCTCTCAACACCTTGATTAAATTTATTCCTGAGTATTTTATTTATTTTGTATCTATTGTAAATGGGATAGTTTTCTAAAATTTTTTTTCAGATAGTTTGCTAGTAGTGTATGGAAATGCTACTGATTTTTATATGTTGATTTTTGCATTCTGCAAAATTACTAAATTTATTAGTGTTAACAGTTTTTTAGTGGAGTCTTTAGGATATTCTATATATAAGATCATGTCATCTGCAAACTGCAAACAGCAACAATTTAACTTTTTCTTTTCCAGCTTGGATCCCCTTTATTTCTTTCTCTTGCCTAATTGTTGTGGCTGGGATTTCCAGTACTATGTTGAGCAAAAGTGGTGAAAATGGCCATTCTTGTCTTCTTTCAGATTTTAGAGGAGAAGCTTTCAACATTTTCCCATTCGGTATAATCTTAGCTGTGGGTTTGTCACATATGGCCTTTACTGTGTTGAGATAAATTCCTTTTATACCTAATTTATTGAGTTTTTATCAGTAAGGGATGTTGAATTTTGACAAATTCTTTTCTGCATCTGTTGAAATGATCATATGGGTTTTTTCCTTCATTCTGTTAGTATAATGTATCACATTTATTGATTTGCATATGTTGCGCCATCCTTGCATCCCTGGGATGAATCTTATGTGATCATGGTGATAATCTTTTTAACATGCCATTGATTCAGTTTGCTAGTATTTTGTTGAGGATTTTTGCATCTAAGTTTGTCAGGGATATTGTCCTGTAGTTTTCTTTTTGTTGTGCCCTTGTCTGGTTTTAATATCATGCTGATGCTGGTCTCATAAAATGAGCTTGGACATATTCCCTCTTCTTCAATTTTTTGGAATATTTTGAGTAGAACTGGTATTCTTTTTTAAATGTTTGGTAGAATTCAGCAGTGAAGCCATCAGGTACTAGGCTTTTCTTTGATGGGAGACTTTTTATTACTGATTGAATTTCATTACTTTTATTGGTCTGTTCAGATTTTGTATTTCTTCATGATTCAATCATGGTAGATTGTATGTGTCCAGGAATTTATCCATTTCTTCTAGATAATCCAATTTGTTGGTATATAATTGTTTATGGTAGACTCTTATGATTCTTTGTACTTCTGTATTATCAGCTGTAGTCTCCTTTTTCATCTCCAATTTTGTTTATTTGAGTATTCTCTCTTTTTTTCTTAGTCTACTAAAGGTTTGTCAATTTTGTTTCTCTTTTCAAAGAGAGAACAAACGCTTTGTTTTGTTAATCTTTTGGGTTTTTTTAGGCTATATTTCATTTAATCTCTGCTCTAATCTTTATTATTTCCTTCCTTCTATTAATTTTGGGTTTAATTTATTCTTGTTGTTCTTTGAGGTACAATGTTAGGTTGTTTATTTGAGATCTTCTTTTTTGGTGTAGGCGTTTGTTGCTATAAGCTTTCCTTTTACAATCTCTTTTGCTGTATCCCATAGGTTTTGTTATGTTGTGTTCCCATTTTCATTTGTCTCAAGAAGTTTTTAAATTTCTCTGTTAATTTCTTCATTGACCCATTGGTTGTTCAGGAGCATGCTTAATTTCCATATATTTGCAAGTTTTCAAAGTTTCTCTTGTTATTGATTTCTAGTTTTATACCATTGTGGTCAGAAAAGATAACCTGATATGATTTCAATTTTTAAAAATTTGCCAAGACTTGTTTGTGACCTAATATATCATCTCTTCTGGAGAATGCTCCATGTGCAATCAAAAAGAATGCATATTCTGCAGCCATTGGATAGAATGTTTGGTAAATTTCTGTTAGGTTCATTTGGTGTAGAGTGCAGTTTACATCCAATGTTTCTTTTTTAATTTTCTGCTAGATGATCTGTTTTTTACTGTGAGTGAAGTATTGAAGTTCTCTACTATTATTGTATTGCAACCAGTTTCTCCCTTTACATCTACTACTATTTGCTTCATATATTTAAGTGCTCTGATATTGGGTGCACATATATTAATGGTTGTTATTCTCTTGCTGAATTGACCCCTTTATCATCATTTAATGACTTTCTTTGTCTCTTTTTTATGGTTTTTAATTTAAAGTCTATTTTAACTGATATAAGTATAGTTATTCCTACTCTCTCTTGGTTTCCATTTGTATGGAATATCTTTTTCCATCCCTTCACTTTCCAGTCTGGGTGTCCTTACTAGTTAAGTGAATGTCTTGCAGGCACCATATAGTTGGGTCTTTTAAAGACATACATTTAGCCACTTTCTGTCTTTTAATGAGATAATTTAATCCATCTCCATTTAAGGTAATTATTGATAGATAAGGACTTATTACTGCCATTTTCTTAATTATTTTCCAGTTGTTTTCTAGATCCTTTCTTTTTTTTATCTTACTGCCTTCCTTTGTGGTTAAGTTATTTTCTCTGTTAGTGTGTTTTGATTCTTTGTGTTTCATTTTTAGTGTCTGCGTCTCTTCTACGTGTTACTCCACAAGTCTATTGCCTATGAGATAAAGCACCAAATTTCTCATCCTAGCATTAAGGCTGCTCATACTCTGATTTTAGTTTATCTTTACAGCTTCATTTTCCACTCTACAGTAATAGTCCCTCTCGCTTGCCTCCTCTCCCTCAACTAACTTGTACACAGTCTCTTCAAAATGTCCTCTTTTTTCCTCATCTGAGAAAAATTCTTCCAATCCATTGACACTGCAGCTCAGATGCCATCTCTTCCATGATGCTTTCCATCATGTTCCCTCTATATTTCTATAGCATTTCAAGACTGTATTTTTTACTTTATCATATTTTCATTTTTTTGACATGTACATATTGGACTATATGGTGTAGGCTTTTTTTGAAAGTTTTTTCCTTCTTAGGTTGTAAATTAGTAGAATGCAGACACTGAATTTTATTTGTATCTTTATGTATATAGTAGGACCATGATACATGTTGATCGAATGATGACTTCTAGTAAAAAATGTCATTTGTGTAATAGAAAAGGATAGGATAAGTTAGAAAAGGATAAAATTCTAAATAAGTATATTAGGGATCTCTTTTTGCTGTTTCCACAAATGATTCTTTATTACTGAGTTGCTGTATAGTCTCTGATTCTCAAACTAGAGACTTTCTGAGTACTTTTCTTTTTCAGGTAAGATACATAAAAGTGCAGAAAATAAGATATGTTTGGAACAACTTAGAAGGACAATTCCAGAAAATTGGGTAAGTTGCTTTAGCAAGTGCATCCAAAGAAGAAAAATATTATCTCAAAAACACTGTTGCTAAATATGTCTATCTCATTATTATTATTTTAGCTCTTTGGAAGACTGGCTCAGTTCTGCCAAAATACATCAAAAATTCGGATCAGGTCTAACAAGAGAAGAACAAGAAATTAGGTACCATGTTATTGTTGCCTATACTAGCTCAAAGGAACTGTTATCAGTTAGCCAAATAGAGAGCTCAGTAAATAGTTATTTTAATTGATTAATATCAGAAAATGTTGTAGTGCTCTATTTAGCATTATTTAATTAAATGCTTTCATATACATAATATCACTTCACCTTCAGAGCAACCCTGTTGGGGAGGTAGAACAAACATCATCACCATCCTAATATAACAGATGAGAAATCTGAGGTTCAGATAGGTTTAATGGGCTGAACAAGGTCACACATATGGAAAGTGATTGCTGAGGAATTGAGTCCCACACCTTTGACTATAGACTTAATGTTCTTTCTACTCTAAACAATGTTTCTCAAGGTCATTATAATAATAAAGTTAAGGCAGCTTTGATTGAAATCAAGAAATATATATTACACCATAACATAGCTAAATAACAATTATGGAGCATCAGAAGAATACCATGCAAGTTGTGTAGCTACACAATTCCAAATCAGTTATTAGGCAGAGGTACGAGGCTAAGGGAGGGCACTCAAATGTTAAGAGTCCTTGTGCCGTTGAACAAATATCTTCTCCTCTCTGGGCCTTAGTTTCCCAGTCATAAAAAGGGGGAGAAGAACTCTATAAAGGCTCTCGATGCTCCTCAATTTCTATGATTCGTATACTTCCCCCAATCCCATTTTTCGTACTTTGAAGAAACCTAGAGCCTTGCAGCATCAACATCACCTGGAGATTTGTTAGAAACATAGTCTCAGACCACACCTCAACCCTATTAAATCAAAATCTTCATGTTAAGAAGATCACCAAGTTATCTGTATGAATATTAAAATTTGAGAAGCACTGCTTTAATACATTTGGCCAAGCTATTTAATCTTAGCATTGATGCAGAAGGCACAGAGAAAGTGGTTATTGTTCTCAACAACAAAATTACTCACAAAGAACCATTCTTCTGCAAAATCAAAGAAACTCCTCTCTGGTTCTTCAATCTGAGGGCTGGATAATTCTGTGTGTAGAGCTATTTTTGAGATCCCAGGACCTTTCTAGTAACATTAAAACAAATTACTGCAGCTTCCCAGAACTTCTGAACTTCCTATTCTGAATAGGAATAGAAAAGTAGAAATAGCATTTCCTTATCAATAAAACTATTCTTTCTTAATGGCCTTGCTGTTCCTCGTTCATGGGACCAGAGCTGGGAAGAGATAGTTGAGGACATGCCAATCCTGAAACTATTTAACACTTGAATGAGACAATGGGTAACGTTAAATACCCAAATTACTATTTAGGGAAATATTTAGACCTTGGGGAAAGTCTAGTTCTAGAAGTAATATGATCATGTTTATTGTTTTTACACATGAGAACCCCCTCCCTTCCATTATTTTGAGGAAGATGGGAATATTACATCACAAGGGAGGCTTATGTTGATCCCACAAGTGAGAAAATGAACATGGGATAGACCTTTTCTGAATGGGTGAAAAACGAGCTTCATCTTTATCATTAGTGACTGAGTGATCTGTGGTCTCTCCCTATAGGAGGTTAATATGTGGGCCTAATACTATTGATGTTGAAATCACACCCATTTGGAAACTGCTCATCAAGGAGGTAATTTCTCCAGTGTTTTCTCTTGGCATTGGATAGAAAATAAAGTTTGGTTCAAATCAATCAGGAGTGCTATTAATACTTGTTAATAAGTAACTGTAATTTGGGAGATATTTTAAAAGAATGACAAGCATATTTTCTTCATACCTCTTATTTACTCTCACTCTTTTTTTTCAAGTGCCTCTTTTGCACATGACCTCATACAACAAAGGGTGTGACACTTATGTGTCTACTTATTATTTAATGACTGGATTAATGAAATGTTTATTTTCTTCCTTTTTTTAATACTATGCTACTTAGCCTGTTTCAACCTTGTGAAACTAAAATATACATGTATTTTAAAAAGGAATCCTTTTGTTAGGCATTTTCTCAGCATCCAAAATGGTAGGAAGAAAAAAAATACCCATCTATTCAGCCTTATTAGTTCTACTGATCTCAAGGTATATGTGGGAGGGAAAGAAGGACTTGACCATCATTTACTCAGTTGAAGTTTTCCTCTTGGACTCTATCACTGGGCTTATCACTTTGCATTTGACAGTGATTGTCATCAAACCATAACACCATAGCTCTACTCTAGCTTCCCCTGTGCCCCACTTCCCCTCCCCCTTGACTTAAAAAAAAAAAAAAAAGCTAACTAAGCTCAAGGAGCTTTCTCAATATTTCCAGCAATATTTCAAGCATGAAAGAAACCAAAACAAATTGATAAGAACAGTTTCCGTGTGCTTCCTTTCTAACCAGAGAAAAGGATTACCATTCCTGTTTTAGACAGAAGAAAACCAACTAGAGGGAATTTGAGTAAGGGAACAAAGTGTTTTTAACCATAGCAGAATTACAACTGCTAGAGTTAACATCTACTCTGTCCCACAGCATTCTAAATGCTCAATTGCAGCTTACCACTTTCAGCACAGCTCACTGCTGATGAGAAAATGTAGTCTTCAATTCACCCATTAGCCTAAAGTTTTTTAGTGCCTTTGTATATGGCCACCTGTTATGTCACAGGGAAGAACAGTAGGTTAGAAGGTTAACTTTGTAAACCTGAACTAATGCTTCACCTTTCTGAAGGCCAGTAAATGAAAACAGGATATGCTAATATCTACTTATACAATTATTGCAATGGTCAACATAATGAAACATGAGACACTACTTTGTAAATTGTAAAATGATGCAGTGAATTAAAGTAAGTTCTCTGGGGTCAGATTGCCCAGACTTAAGTCTTGGCTCTGGAACAGTCATAGTTGTGTGACTTTGGACAAGATCTAAGGCTCAGTTTCCTTATCTTTACAATGAAGATAAGTAATAACTTCTGGTGAATAAGGTAACTATGGGAATTAAATGAGTAAATTTGGGTAAAGTGCTTAGTGCAATGTCTAGCACACGACAATTGCTGAATAAATGTAATAAAAAGAAGAATATGGAAATTGTGTGGATTGATTTATGTTATGGAGATGATTATGAAAACAAACAAGTCAATGAATAGCTAAGTGTGAAGCCTAAAAATCTCCTTTGTCTTCCTGTGTTTATTTCTGCCAACAGGTTCTAAATCCATTTTACATATTTCAACTCTTCAGTGTCTGTTTGTGGTTCAGTGAAGACTATAAGGAATATGCTTCTGCCATCATAATCATGTCCGTCATTTCCATTGCTTTGACAGTGTATGATCTCAGGGAGGTGAGTGTTTCTACTAATTCTATGGTCTCAGAAAGGGAGTAGTAATGACATCATTGAAATTTTGTTAAAGAGGGGAATGGGAAGCAGTCATCACCCACCCCATATTAAATGAGACCAGGTTGGTAAATATCTAGCAAAATAGCCAATGCTCAGCAAGCTAATCTTTTCCCTTCCCTCATGTCTCGATCCATAACCTTTCAAGTTATTTTTCCCCCTCTCTTTATCTTACTCAAGACTGATGAGCCATTACAATATGAGAATGTTTATGAATTGTGAATGAGTGTAAAAATACATGCAAAGAATACTGCTGGATCTTGAAAATGGTGAAAGATGGAAGTGGAGGAATCCCTGTTTAATATGAACTCCCTTGTCCATCTTTTTGGTTGGTGCTAATTTGTCAAGGCCCCACTTCAACTCCTGGCTTTTTCATGTCCGTGCTAGGGAATCTAGGTGCTATCACATAGAACAGATTAGTTGATTACACTATAAATTCATGAATGCCAACCTCACCTGAGCAAGCTTTCTGTACATCTCTGGTGCACTCCCATTCTCTGAAATTAAGGTTTTTAAACCATTTCCCACTTCTGGTTTCCGAGATACCCATTGTCCCATAGTCCACTTTTCCTCCAATTCAGCAGATAATCCATTCACTTATTTCACAAAGAAGATGGAAGCCATACGACAGCAATTTGCTCAACTCTCTACTACCTGACAGCCAAATGACCCAACTCTCCAGCCCCTTTCCTCCCTGACATCTCATTTTAGTGGAGGAGGTGCCCTTTGCCTGTGCTCGAGATACCATCCTCTCCCCCCGTCCTGGTGCCTATGCAGTCCGTGAATAACTCCTTCTCTCTCCTTCTCCCCCAAGATCCTTCCCACCAACACTTAACATACTCAAGCTTCTCCCAACTTAAAAACAAAACTCAAACAAACACAACAATTACTTATCTTGACCCTGATTCTAACTTCAGCTACTATTGTATCTCTCTTCTCTCTTTTACAGCAAAACTTCTTGAGTCCTTATGCCCATTCTCATCATTTACTTATCTCTCTCTCTTCACTCATGCTAACCTGGCTTTCTCTTTCATGACTCCATTTAAACAGCCCTTGTCAAGGTCACCACTATCATCCTCGAACCCATAGATAGTTTTAAAATTTAAAAAAATTCTTTTTTAGTTAGCTAGTTTTTTCTTAATAGAAGTGGCAATATATGAACATGATAAAAATAAATTTCAAACAGAACAAGACAGTGTGAATAAAAATTAAGAATCCCTCCCACTGGGGAACTTTTCAGTGTCTAGGTTCTCTTTCAAGAGACATCTACTGGGACCAGATTTTTGGTGTACTTTTGGCAATATTAAATGCATGTGAATTAATTTTTCATAGAATGAAAATATACTATGTCTGATCTTCTGTACTTGAACTTTTCACTTAATATATCTTGAATATCTTTCCACTTCTGCACAAATACACTTTCTCTGGATGTACCATAATTTTTTAACCATTCCAGTATTGATAGATATTTAGGTCATTTCTAGTCTTTACATACTAAAACAATGCTGCAATTATTATCTTCGCACATATATTTTCTCACACACCTACAGATATGTGTGTGCATGTGTGTATGTATATACACATTAAATATATAAATTAAAAGTATATATAATTTATATTACATATAAATATGTATATAGCAGGAATATACACTTATTTATATCTGTATTGATATTGAGATATAAAATTTGTACAATTGAAATTTCTTAGTTATAAGCTAGGTACATTATTTGAATATGTGTCAAAATGCCTCTTAAAAAAGTAATACCAATTTACACTCCTTCCAACAGTAGATAAGTGTTTGTTTCCCTTATCTTTGCCAATGTAAGTAAAAATAAAATTCAATAACTTTAATAGCATGTTTTCCATTATGAGTTGAGCATTTCCTCACATTATAAGCTATTTGTATTTCTTTTACTGTGAACTATTTCTGTCCTTTAGTAATTTTTATTGGGTCGTTGGTGTTTTGCTTGCTGATTTTGTGGTCCACTTGCAGTGGATAATTTTTTCCCCTGCACATATTTTATTAAACCTCTCAGCTACATTTGACACAGTTATTTGCCCCATTCTTTCTAAAGTGCTCTTTCCCTTTTGCTTCGGTGACAACAAACTCCCTATCCTCTCCAGTTGCCCCTTGCTATTCTCTTTTGATAGCTTGTCCTCCTCTACCTGGCCTTTTTTTTTTTTTAATGGGTGTCTCAAAATCAAAATAATATGAAAATGCATACAATGTAAAGGTGACAGCTTCCTCTCCCCCTCCACTTGGCCAAGTACTTTTATTAGTTTCTCACGAATTCTTCCAAAAATGTTTTTAGGTGAATGAAGCAAATACACACACATGTATTTCCTTTTTCTTTTTCATAAGTAAGTTGTAACATAATTGCATTATTTTCTACCTAGCTATTTACAAAAATATTTTTAATATGTCTTGAAGATATTATGAGTACATGAGAGTCTTCATTATTTTTTATAGCTATATATGCCAATGACTCTTAAAGACGTATGCTAGTCACTTTCAAATTTGTATATATTTCTCAAGTCCAAATACCTCTTTTGAGTTCCAGACTCATAGCCTTAACAACCTATTTGATATCCCCACCACAATATCCACAAATTTTCTTAACTTCAACACATTCAGCAAAGAATTCAAGAACTATTCTCCCCAAATCTGCTCTTTTAGGTTTACCTGACTTGGTAACAGACACCACTGACTATTCAGTTGTAAAAGTCACAAATCTGAATGTCATCCTTGAAACTTTCTTTCTTCTTCTTTTCAGTTGTGCAGCCAGTCCTATTGATTTTCTCTTCTAAATATCTCTTGGCATCATTCACTTTTTCCAATCCTGCCACTATTATAGTTCACGTTAGCTAACATCATCTCCTGCCTGGCAGTCACCTCCCATCTGGTCTACGTGAATCCATTCTTGCAGTCTTCCAACTCACTCTCCATGCAGCAGTCTGAGCCATGGTTTTAAAATGCCAGTGAGAAGGGTGCCAAGATAGCAGACTAGAAGTAGCCTGCACAATCTACTCTCACAGAGAGGATCAAAAGCAGTGAGTGGCAATTCACCTTCAATCAGTTGTCTAAGAGAGAGCCCTGGGAATCAACAGAGAGGTGACAAAAGGCTCCTAAAGTGAAGGACAGGGAAATGGGCAAGCTTCTCAGCAGGACTGAAGGTACATGGGTAAGGCGCCCATACGTGGGGAAGGGACAGAGGAGAGAATCCCAGGGTTCCCCACTCCCCTCATGGATATTGCAATCTGAGTAGTGGGAGGGCCCCTCCACTGCAGCAGGCTGCTGGACTGACACAGGAAGCTGACTAGAGACTGCAGCGGCACTGATCCGGAGAGAAGGCACAGCAGCATCCCACTGGCTTACAAATCCTGGGTGCTGTAGCTGATGCCATTTTGGGGTCCCAGCTCTAGAGTGCTGCATTTACTGGGGGGTCAGATTTGGTTTTGATGCCTCCTCATCATGTTTGCCAGGCTGGGGAGGAAAGAAGGAGGCCACCACTCTGTGTATCCTGTGGGTGGGTGCTGCATGCTGCCCACTAACTGGGGAACTTGGGAAGGGTGAACACTCAGACCTCAGTGTGCCTGCCATCTGTGACAACTGCAGGGGAACAGGGAGATGCAGGAGAGCAGCAGTGTAAAAGGGTCACAGTGCATCCGATCCTCTCCTGCCTGGTCAATCTTGTAGAGTAGGACTCAAGTGCACCATCCAGGGACCTCTGCCTCCCTTCACTGAGCAACAGAATTCCCAATGGAGGACAAAATGTGTGCCACAAAGCTACCTATCTTGAGCTAAAAGAAGAGATTTAAGATGAAAAGGAACCAGCATAAGAACTCTGGCAACATGAGAAAACAGGCTGTTTTGACACCCTCAAAAGATCACAATAGTTCTCCAGCAAAAGCTTCCAGCCAAAAGGAAATTGTTAAAATGTCAGATACGGAATTCAGAATATGGATGGAAAGTAAAATCAATGGGATTGATGACAAAGTTGAAAACCAGCACAATGAACCTCCCCAAAGTCACTAAATTATGAATGAAAAGTTCACTAAAGAGATAGATAACATAAGAAAAGATAAACAGAGCTTATGGAAATGAAACAGCCATTTGGGGAATTTCATAATACAGTAGAAAGTTTTAGTAACAAACTAGACCATGCAGAAGAAAGAATTTCAGAGCTTGAAGACAAGGCTTTCAAATTAACCCAGTCAGTCAAAAATATAGAAAAAATCACAAAGAATGAAAAATATTTCTGAGAAATATGGGACTACATAAAGCAAATGAATATAAGAATCATGGGTATTCTTAAAGGAGAAGAAGAAAAAACAAAAAGCATGGAAAACTGGCCAGGTGCAGTGGCTCATGCCTGTAATTCTAGCAATCTGGGAGGATTGCTTGAGGA
>RJWJ010020612.1:0-28814 GCA_004363605.1 Indri indri | reverse complement strand
CGGGAGGCTGAGGCAGAAGGATCACTTGAGCCCAGGAGTTTGAGGTTGCTGTGAGCTAGGCTGACGCCACGGCACTCACTCTAGCCCAGGCAAAAGAGTGAGACTCTGTCTCAAAAAAAAAAAAAGTATCCTTACTACGAAACACACATTGAGCCTGCCCCAATCCAGACAGAACAGTGAGAACTGCAAGTTTGGGCCAGTCAGGGGGCCATTGAGCAAGACAAATAATAGAAACATCAGCTCCAGTGTCCACCAACCCCTCAAACGTATGGCCATTAATGGCAAGAGTGAGGACAGGTCGAGAGTCTTGAATAAGAGTTTCCCAAAAAACTTTAGTTCCCATGCTGCCAAAGCCTCCCTGATGTTCAGCTTTACGAGTAGGAAAAGAGACGTGGTAGGAGCAAGAGCTGAGCTATACGAATGCCTGAGAAGACTTGAGTAGTATGGGAAACAGAGACCATAAGCTGAATTTTACCGGTATAATCTGAGTCAATAACTCCCACATGTACAAATATTCCTTTTACAGTACAGCTGCTGCGTCCAATAACCAGCCCAACCTTCCCCGCAGGCAAAGGTCCAAAGACCTGTGTAGATAGCTTATGAACACCACCAGCAGAAGACAGAGCATATGTTTGTGCAACTGCAAGATCTGCAGCTGCACTACCAGGTGTGGCGGCGTATAACTGAGTTGCTTTTAAAGATTGCTCATCTGATGGGCTGTCCCATCGCTCACTGGGTATTGCCGGAACTGGGGTCTCATATTGTTGTTGTTGGGGCCCTGTGGCCAGGGGCCCCTCAATGAGTTTCCCGACTGCATGCCGCCACTCGTCCCATTAATGGGAGGGAGAGGGTTGCCATCCTTATCAAACTTGGGCCGGCATTCATTGGTCCAATGATACCCTTTCCCACATCTACCACACAGTGTTGAAGGCTGAGATTTAGGAGCTTGAGAAGGAGGATCGGAACTACTATGTCCCCTCCGTCTACAGTCCTTTCTCATGTGACCCACCTTCCCGCAATTATAACAGGCAGGTCGACTATTGCCTTTTTGGATGGCTCCTGCCAATAAGGTGGCATGATAAGCAGCGCCACCGACACCAGCGCAAGCCCGGATACATTCATCCAAGGAAGCCCCACTAGCCTTCAAGGGGCGTAAAATCTTTTGGCAATCTGGGTTAGCGTTCTCCACAGCCAGAGACTGAATTATTAGAGAGGCTGCTTCATTGGAGCTGACGCTACGCTGAACAGCATCTTTCAGTCGGGACAGAAAATCAGTATAGGGTTCAACAGGTCCCTGCATGGTCTTAGCAAAAGATGGGGCTAAAGAGCCAGAGGTCTCAATTTTTCTCCAAGCTTTCAAAAAAATTAATTTTATCTGAGTCAAGGCTGGGTCACCCAGGGCTGCTTGAGCCTCCAGAGTAGTGTACCGCCCTGTCCCAGTAAGTTGTTCCTCCGTAGGTCCAGGGGGTTGTTGTTGTGCATTAAGACAAGCCTGCACTCTAGCTTCCTCCACCCACCAGCTACGGAGCTGTAACCACTGTGGACTTTCTAAAACAGCTGTTCCCAATTGTTCCCAATCTATAGGCAGCAGAATATTAGCTCCAGAATAAGCATCAATCAAACCGGTAACAAAGGGAGACTGGGGCCCATAAGCTTGAACAGCCTGCTTTAATTCCTTTAAAAATTTATATTGCACGGCCTGATATTGTACATTCCATCCTCCATTAGGGAGATTAGGATCTCGACCTGGAGGAATTTCTTGCCGTGTAATGGGAAATACAAAGGATCTAGGAATAAGAACATTAGGATCTGGTTTGGGAGGATGGTTGTCAAAATCAGGAGGAAGAGGAAAATCGTCGTCTGGTCCTTGAGCAAAAGGAATTTGAAAAACCCGTTCCCCTGGTTTCGGAGGGGCCGAGGGACGGACTGGGTAAGGGGAAACGAAGGGCGGAGGCGGAGGACTGGCGGCCATCATATTCCTTTCAAGCAGGGAAATTAATTCTTGTATTTCTGCCCGAGTGGGCAGCTTACCTGAAGGGTCAGAGTCCCCGTCTGGTGGCTCTGGCTCTCCCTCATCTCTCAGTTCGTCAGGGGACGGGGCACGAGATGGCAAGGGCTCCTTTTCAGATTCTTCACCTGCATAAGCCTTTTCTGAGTCTGTCTGCAGCAAGCTGTAAAGCCTGCGTTATCGCATTGCACACGGTCCAAATCTTTAAATCAATAGTTTCGCCTTGCTGATGGGCGTGGCGAAAAGCTTTAATAACTTGTTGCCAACTATGGAGATTTAACTGCACCTGTGACTGACATTGAAACCAATAACAACATTGTTGTACTAGCATGAATAATTGTCTTAAGGTACTTTCTTTTACTTCTACTCCCACAGAGCTTAAAGGTCCTTGAATTAACTTTCGATATTTGCGCTCTGCTGCTGAGGGGGGATTCTCCATATTTTCCGGAGAGTCCCCTGTTGGTTGCCGCTTACCTGTCGCCAAAGGGGTGCCTCTTCGGTCCCTCCGTTCTGAACGACACAGACCCTGCTCGCTGTGCCAGTTGTCCCGGCCCGATCGCAGAACGGGGGATGGACACAGAAAGAAACAGACACACACACACAGAAAGACGGTACAAGACTGCAGTGCCGATTGCACCAGTCGCTTTATTTTTATACTTTTCTCTGTCCGGCAGCTACTTCCTGGCATGTGACCACCTTGGGCGCCTTGAGGAAAACGCATTTTCATTCCTTCCAGATGATTGCTCAAGGGAAGCGGATGTTTGCATCCTAACTTCTTGACCTCATCACCGTGTGCAGGACAATGAGAGCCTTGGCTTGTTTGCAAGACCCCAGGCCCTTGGCTATCTGCCATAAAGCTGTCTGTCATGAGGAATAGTTCTGTTTGTTCAACAGGCCGTGTCCGGAACTGTTAACCTCTGGCCCCAAGCAGAGCACATCCAGTTTCGCTGACTCTGGGCTTAAGCCAATTTTTGCCCAGGGATGGTCCCTACGTGAGACCCCGTCTCTACCAAAAAAAATAGAAAGAAATTAGCTGGACAACTAAAAATATACAGAAAAATTAGCTGGGTGTGGTGGCATGTGCCTGCAGTCCCAGCTACCCGGGAGGCTGAGGCAGGAGGCTCGCTCCTGAGCCCAGGAGTTTGAGGTTGCTGTGAGCTAGGCTGACGCCACGGCACTCTAGCTGGGGCAACAGAGTGAGTCTTTGTCTCAAAAAAAAAAAGATTTGACTAAGTGAATAGTAGGTGATTTTCAAGAGTATTCTATTTATTTATTTATTTTTGAGACAAGTCTCGCTCTGTCACCCAGCCTGGAATGCAGTGGTATCATCATAGCTCACTACAACCTCGAACTCCTGGACTGAAATGATCCTCCTGCCTCAGCCTCCTGAGTAGCTGGGACTACAGGCGCACACCAGGACACCTGGCTAACTTTTTCTATTTTTGGTAGAGACAGTCTTGCTCTTGCCCAGGCTGGTCTTGAACTCCTGACCTCAAGCGATCCTCCCTCCTCGGCCTCTCAGCATGCATGAGCCACCGTGGCGGCCTCAAGAATATTCTTGGTATTTAAGATATTTTGTTATTTTTTGTGGTGAAATGTACTTAACACAAATACCATTTTAACCATCTAAAAATGTATAGCTCAGGAGTTCGAGACCAGCCTGAGCAAGAGCGAGACCCCCATCTCTACTAACAAAATAGAGAGAAATTATCTGGACAACTAAGAATATATAGGAAAAATTAGCCGGGCATAGTCGCACATGCCTGTAGTCCCAGCTACTCGGGAGCAGGAGGATTGCTTGAGCCCAGGAGATTGAGGTTGCTGTGAGCTAGGCTGACGCCACAGCACTCACTCTAGCCAGGGCAACAGAGTGAGACTCTGTCTCAAAAAAAAATAAAATAAAATAAAAAATAAAAACATTTTTGTAGGGATGGGGGTCTCACTGTGTTGTCCAGGCTGGTCTGGAACTCCTGGCCTCAAGGGATCCTCCCATCTCTGCCTCCCAAAGTGCTGGGATTACGCTCATGAGTTGCCTTGCCTGGCCTGGTGCCACTTCATGAACTGTTTCTTGCTGTGCCAGGACAAGCATAGAATTTGAATGTAAGCATTTAAAAACTCTTATAGCATTTGTCTGAGTACTTCTATATATGTTGTTTATAACAAAAAATGTGGGCTTGTAATTTTTACATATTTTTAATTTTTCAAGGACTTCATTCGTATTGTTATTTTATAAAAGTATTGATCTGTGAAAGACTGAAAATAATAAAGGCTGGTCCTTCCCCACAAATCATTGAGAGGCACTGGAGTACATAAAAGAGATTTTGTTCACCAACTTGGCCAGGCAGATAGAAGACCTGAGAGTCTTGCTTGTTATGAAAAATGCAAATCCTGCTTTCATGCTTGCCCATCAAATATTCCCAAAAGGCCAAAAATGTTCTGACATAATGTGTCATACCTAGGAATTTAAAGATCCAGGGGATAGGGACATTGTATTGAATCTATTAGGCATATTCTATCCGTGCACTGTGTGCCCTGATAGGTTCCAGAAAAGTCTCCCTTCACTAAGTCATGAGGAATAAAGTATACTGCAAGTGGTAGAACTTTTATAAAGCTCTTCATTGGCTAATGCCAAGAATGTTGGTAAAGGAGCTGCAATTGAAATGGGCTCCCTGATCTTGAGAAGTGGGGTTGCACTTACCCTAAGTAAAAACAGTGTACCGCCATTAACGAAGTGATTTTTCAGAAATGACAGCATAGTGGCCATGATTATCAAATCTCTGGAGATGCCTCATCATATAGAGATCTCTGACTTTTTAAATAAACCATGGGCTCCCCAGAATGAAATTGTCAGCAGTCGTGGCAAACATGCATTTCTACCACCTCCCTTTTATTGCTTTCACGGTAGCAGCTGGACAAAACATTGATTTTACCAGCCTCCTTTGCAGTAGTCATGTGACATAGCTCTGGCCGATGAGAAATCTATTGGGTACTTCTAGAAAGGCTTCTGCGTTTCCTGATAAAAGAGACAGTTGGCAGCCATCTTGCAATCATAAGAAAAATGTTAAGAGAATCACACACAGATAGGCCAATCCAGATCTCTAACCTCGTTCAGTTACCCTGAACCAACCACCTACCTCCTGGTTTCTTGCTACGAAAGGAAAAACAGATCCCTATCGTTTATGCCATTGTTAACAAGCGTTCTGTAACTTACAGCCAAAAGCATTATGAACTGATTTAGAAACTTTATAAGGGCTTATTTGTGACACATTTGATTGAATCTCATGAAATTGCTACTTTTGTAGGTCAAAATAATTGAGTATCAGCAATTTCATGAGAGTCAACCTGAGTAACTAAGAACACTGTAGGTTTGTAGATGTGTGTCAGTTGATACGTGTGATATTATTTATATATTGGTTTTCATCCATGGTTCATAACTCTCATAGTCCTTGTCATTTCCTAAGAGACTGAAAAAATAAGCTTACCTTTTGTTTTTTTCTTTTTTTTTTTTGAGACAGAGTCTCACTCCGTTGCCCAGGCTAGAGTGCTGTGGCATCCTAGCTCACAGCAACCTCAAACTCCTGGGCTCAAGCAATCCTTCTGCCTCAGCCTCCCGAGTAGCTGGGACTACAGGCACGTGCCACCATGCTCGGCTAATTTTTTCTATATATATTTTTAGTTGTCCGATTAATTTCTTTCTATTTTTAGTAGAGACAGGGGTCTCGCTCTTGCTCAGGCTGGTCTCGAACTCCTGAGCTCAAAATCCACCCGCCTCGGCCTCCCAGAGTGCTAGGATCACAGGTGTGAGCCACCACACCCAGTCAAGCTTACCTTTTGTTCAAGTATACCTCTGTTTTGTCCTTGGTTCTGAAGCAGCTTTGGAACAGCTGCAGAACAATGAAGGTGAAAGAGGGTATTCTGTTATAAGGTTGGGGCACTGTAGACCTCAAAATCAGGCCTCACAAAACTCTCTGGCTTTCTCCTGCCCCCTTTCACCTGCTCTGTTTTTTCCCCATGGCAGGAAATAGAAACTAAAAATATACTCTAATCTTCCTCTTGCCTTTCTGTCTTGGAGCTGGCCATATAGAGAGAGAGTCCCTGACTTACCTTTTCCATTGTAGGCCATAAGACCCCTATTTCAGAAGGGGTCCTGCCCCCCAATCCCAGGACGAAGGAGAACTGCACAGAGAGGCCAAGAAGAACCTGGACAGGCCTTGCTGGGTTTCCCTACTCAGTCTGTTAATACTAGATCAAACCCTTTTTGTCCAATCTCATTTCCTTTTTTAATTTTTTAAAATTTATTTTAATTTTAAAATTTTTTTAGAGATAGGGTCTCACACTGTTGTCCAGGCTGGAGTGCAGTGGTGCAATCATAGCACACTGTAACCTCGAACTCCTGGGCCCAAGCCATCCTCCCACCTCAGCCTCAGCCCGAAGTAACTGGGACTATCAGCACTTGCCACCACACACAGCTAATATAAAAAAAAATTTTTGTAAAGGCACGGTCTTGCTACGGTACCCATGCCTGGTTGTCCAATCACATCTCTACATGGTTGTCCATGCTTCAATCGTGCCTAGCCAATGAAGTCTGCACAAAAGGCCCAAGAGGAGGGGAGAGGGAGAGGTTCTGGATGGCTGAACACACGGAGATATCCTGGAGTGTGGCATACCTGGGAAGGGCATGGAAACTTCCTGCCCATTCTGCCATACCTTGCCCTATGCATCTCTTCATCTGTATCCTTTGTGCTACCTTTGTACTACCCTTTATAATAAACCAGTAAAAGTAAGTGTTTCCCTGAGTTCTGTGAGCCATTCTAGCAAATTTAATCGAACCCAAGAATGAAGGTTGTGGAAACCTCAATTTGTAGCCAGTTGGGCAGCAGCACAGGTAAAACAACCTGAGGCTTACAACTGGTATCAGAACGGGGGCAATCTTGTAGGACTGAGCCCTCAACCTAGGAGATCCGATGCTGTCGCCAGGTAGATAGTGTCAGAATTGAATTGGAGGACACCCAGCTGGTGTCTGCTGCAGAATTGATTGGCTTGCTTGTTGTTGGCGGAGAAATGCCCACACATTTGTCAAAGAAGTCTTCTGTGTTGATTGTTGTGGTATGAGAGCAGAGGGAAAACAGTTTGGTTTTTTACTACACAGTATGCTTTGGACAGCAAATAACAGAACTTAGAATGCATTAGGGAAGGAGACCTATTTTCATGTAAGGAAGGTACTGAAGTAGGCATGCAGAGACTCAACAATGTCATCAAGTACTCAGGTCCTTTCCAGGCCTCTCTTCTGGCTTCTGCAATTAACAAGCTTCAATGTCAGGCTGCTTCCTTCAGGAGCACCGCAAGCAGCACTGGGGGCTGCATGCCTCTGTAAGTGGGCCCCTTGAGATTTTAGTAGCCTGGCATTTTATCACTTAAATAATGTAAAATTTGATTATGCCCTTGATTGCTTGCACATGTTAAGTGCTTGCTTCCTGCCCAGCACCCTTGTTCTCGAAGTAATCATTAACTGCTAATGTACTGGATTTTTTGTTTGTCGAGCATTCCAGGGTTACAGGGAAAATCTATGAATTTGTTTTGCAGGAGTGAATGCCCTTGAGAAAGTTGTGACTAGCTCCTGATACCCAGAAGTCTGGTTATTCAAGGTGTTATTAGGGACTAAAAGCAACACAGAAACCCACCTCTACCCCAGTCCCTTATTCCCTAGCTGCATAAAAGCTCCCTGCTTGTTGGGGTAGTTTAGAAATGTTAGGGTGACCTAGGGATATTGCGGGCATAAGAACCTCTGCGGATGTGACAGTCTACATAGGTGTGGCTGTTTTCCAAATGGTAAGGACATTCCAAGGGCAGGAGGAACTGAAAACAGTTTCTCTCCTGGGGTGGCAAACTGCTCCAGGACTGCAATCGGGAACGCCCAACCTGCTGGAAAACTAGCCTGGCCGCAATCCCAAATTTATGTTCTTGTTTAGCTTGAGGCTAGAAATAGTTTTGCTGAGATTGTTGTGCACCTGCATATCTTTTTTTTTTTTTTGAGACAGAGTCTCATTCTCTTGCCTGGGGCGAGTGCCGTGGCGTCAGCCTAGCTCACAGCAACCTCAAACTCCTGGGCTCAAGCGATCCTACTGTCTCAGCCTCCCGAGTGGCTGGGACTACAGGCATGCGCCACCATGCCCGGCTAATTTTTTCTATACATATTTTCAGCTGTCCAGTTAATTTCTTTCTATTTTTGGTAGAGACGGGGTCTCGCGGTTGCTCAGGCTGGTCTCGAACTCCCGAGCTCAGAACGATCCGCCCGCCTCGGCCTCCCAGAGTGTTAGGATTACAGGCGTGAGCCACCGCACCCGGCCCATATCTTAATCTTTATAAATAATCTTTGAAGTTTGCCTGTGGGGTTTCTTTAGAATATGTAATCTTTATGGAAATCTATAGAACATTGTTTGCCTGTGGAATATCTTTAGAACATGTTTGTTCGTATGATTTACGATGATCTTTTGTTCTTGCGATGTGTAAATACGAGTGAGGAATTATTCTCTTGGGACTCTTGGTCTGGAAAGCCTTGAGTCCCCTGATCCCATTCTTTCTCTTTTACTGTCTCATTTTTTATTCCTGCCCAATGCCGTCTTCAGCCCTGTCAGCTGGGGAATTTCCTGGCACCTGCTTCAATTCCTTAGGAAGACGGATTTGAAAGGTTTTGCTCTCCTATCTTCTTGCTTTAGCCAAATCAAACAAACCTTTCTCTGTCTCCAAGCACTGGTGACACAGTGTTTGGCTTTAGCTGCTCATCGGGTACACAAGCCTGAATTTGGGATTCTACAATACTTTCTTATTCACTTCTAGCTGGAGAAAAGAAGTTCTGCCCAGCGTTCTGAGTAAGAATCCTGATTCCCACTAACTGGCCCACTTAGGTCACATGCTTATCCCTGAACCAGTGACCATGATCTGGAATAAAAGGTATTGATTGGTGTAAGTCAATCAGGGCTGACTCCTGGACCTGGGGTGACGTCAGCTTCCTGCTCAGAAGTGGGAGAATGATGCTGGCTTGATAACCACAATGTCCATTACAATAGGTCTCTGTCAAGTTAGGGATTTGGGGTTGTCAGCAACAGAAACTAACTCAAACAAACAGACTATACAGAATGGGGAGTTAGGCAGTTCTCTAAAGGAAAGTTAGGGTGTTATTATTAGAAGAAAGGGGAAGGGTGCTAGACAGGACATACTTACAAACATCCAATGGTTATTTCTTTTTCTTTTGCCTAATATTAAACAATATCTATCCACTGGTTATTTCATAGAAAGCCCCCAAATGTATTTATTTTTAAATTATTATTAAATTAAATTATTAAATTATTTATTTTTAAATTATTATTAACCCAGTAGTGAAATCTGGGAGTTAGAAAGAGCAGAAAAAGAGGGAGCCTGGCACAAAGGAGGAAAAATGACAGTAAGTCCTAACAACACTGCAGCTGTCAGGGGTCCTGCAGAGACAGGTCCTCTGGTGGAAAACTCCTCCCAGGAATGTGAGGACTTTTAAGAACAAAATAGTAATCACACAAGAATAAACACACATACAAAAAACAAACAACAAAACGCCAGAATGGAGTGTCTAGAAATAGACACAAGTATATACGATGCCTTAATTTATCAGGGGCAGCATTTAAATGCCGTTGGGAACGGGGCAGTTTGTTTAACACCTGGTGCTGGCATAATTGGCTTTTCATCTGGCAGAAAACAAAGTTAGACCCTAACTCATATATAGATATATGGATGAATTCCAGCTATATTAAAGATTTAAATTTTTTAAAAAGAAGAAATAAGGAAGAAAAGGAAGAAGGGAGGAAGAAAAGGAGAAAGAGAGAGAGGGGGACGGACAGTAAGAGAAGGGGTAAGGAGAGGCAACGAGAGAGGAGGAGAGAAGAAAGCAAGAACAGCCAACCAGAGGACTAGAGAAACTTCCCCCAAGCCGGAAGCCCAGCGTGCGCCGCCTCTCATTCGGCCTCTTGCGTTTGGCTCACGGCATACGTCTCAGGAAATGTAGCCAATGAAAATTGGGCATGGTCGGCGCGCTCAGCCAATGGGGTCGGAGCGGGAGATTTGAAAGGGCCGCGGCGAGGGCACGGCTTAGGCGATTCTGTCGTTTGCGGAGCTGGGAGCGTAGCTGTGCGTCGGGCTGCAGGTGAACTGGCCTCCTTTCGCGGGCCTTGCGCCGGGACAAGGCAGATGATCAGGCAGATCCGGGTCCGTTGGGCGGGCCCGCGCGCACTCGCGGGGCTGCGGAGCGCTCAAGGGTGGAGAGAGGATTCTGGAAGCGGGTGGGGCCAGGAGCGGGAGTGGGGCGGTGAGACAAGCCCCCGGAAGTGCTCTGACTGCGGCCGGCGTGCTGACCGGCTCCCTCTCACCGGTCCAGGCCAGCACTTCCGGCTAGATCGGCCCGACCCCTCCCTCTCTCTCTCTTCCTCCCTCCTTCCTTCCTCCCTCTCTCCCTCCCTCTCTCTTTTTCTGCTTTTCACAGCTGTTTCTCTTCTCTGTCCAGCTCTCCTCCCCCTTTCCCTCTAAGGATGGCCCAGAAAGAGAACGCCTACCCCTGGCCCTGCGGCCGGCAGACGGTAAGGCCCTGCCCTCCCTGCCCGCCCCCCACGCCCCGCATGGCGAGTTCCTACTTGGAGATTTGAGGTACTGCAGAGAGCAATCCTCTTAGCACTTCCTTCCCCATTACGGCCCGACGTATGCCGGCAGAACCCAGTCTGGTCATTTGCAGCCACATTCTGTCAGGTGCTGCCAACTTGAATCTGACCAGCCAGTGACTCCCAGCCCGTGAGGACCCCTGCAGTGTTGAGCCTACTCGTCAAATACAAATCATGTCTGGGACTGAGAAGGCAGGGTTTGGCATTCAGGCCACGATTCCTAACCCATGTCCTGAAAAAAAAAAAAAAATAAACAAGGCAGCAGATAGAAATAGACTCTAGAAGGAAATAAAGTTACTGTTTAAAAGATTCATTCAGAATTTATTTTAATGACGGATGTGAGGTAAGGATCTAAATAGATTTATTTCCCAGTTGTCCAGACACCTTTCATTAAAGAGTCTACCCTCTGACTTGAAATGCCACCTTTATTATATATATGTTAAATTCCCACAAAGTTGTGGATCTATTTCTGGACTGTATTTTATTCAACTTGCTTATTTGTTGATCTGTACAATATCACTGTTTGGGGTAACGTTTTTAGGGGTATTAGGGTTTTCTTTTGGCTTAAGAAGAAGGAAGGGCCCCTGCAGAGAGGCTTAGCTCCCTGCTGGTGGGACTTGGGTATCTTGGAGAGTCCATTTGTTCCCTTGTCCCCTCCTCCCTCCATCATGGAGCACTGAGTGAGACGGTCAAGAATGGAGTCTGAATGAGAGACCATTGGCACTTTTACCTTGGTCACTCCCAAAAGAAAATGTCTATTAATCTGAGAAGTTGAAAGTCAAAAGTGATCCAGGGCCATCGGAATAGCCCTTGGTATCCTGGAAGCCTGTTGTTCCAGAGGGGTAAATACTGGTGCCTGCTGCAGCGTTCGAGGCCTCAAGGAACTTATCTAAGCTTTAATAGACTAAGCTTTGCAGGGGACGTTGAGAAGGCCCCTGTGCCAAGCCCCCCTGCTTTGTGGGTGTTCATTGACCCAGTCCTCCGCTGCCCCTGGAGGTAGGGGGCTGGTGAATGAGGGTGGTGTTATGGACAGGACTTACACAGATTGAATAGCTTAAGGCCTGAGAAGGTGGCGTGGTCCAGGGCCAAAGAAGTGAAATGTTAGGTGTTGGGCTGAGTCCTTTTCCCCTTATCTTAGGCTGACTTAGGTTGTTTCTTAATAACCCATTTCGATGTGGGACTATCAGCAGAGTCTTGGGGATGGGGAGCAAAATTGTGGTATCAGTGTTTCTCTTTGAACTGGGGGTGGGTGGGTGGTTCTTTAGTAAGCAGCTGAAATGCTGCTTGGAGCACATTCCAGTCGGGTCACCAGGACAAAGGCACCCTCAGAGCTACCCCCTGTTCCTTCTCAGGCTCCATCTGGCCTGAGCACCCTGCCCCAGCGAGTCCCCCGGAAGGAGCCTGCCACCCCGTCTGCATTTGTCCTCATGAGCCGCTCCAATGTCCAGCCCGCAGGTAAAGGTAACTGGGATAAGGGGGAGAGGATTGACCTGAGGTGACAAGAGTCTACGGGTAGGTATAGGGATGAGAAAGTCAAAAGAGGGCCTCAACTTACCCGTCCTCTCCTTAGCTGCCCCTGGCCAGAAGGCGGCGGAGAATAGCAGTGGGACACCCAACCTCTTAACGTAAGTGCCCCAAGCCTTGGGGTGCAGGAGGCTGGCGCAGAAAGTGAACAGGCAGGAAGCAGGGGAGGTGAAACCTCGGGCAGGAGGAGTAGGGATGAGGAGAAACGGGGCAGCTGAGGGCAGATGAGATGAGGGAGCGGGGAGGAAGCCGACGCGGCGGCCGATGACAAACCCGCACTGAGCCGCTGTGCCCACTTTCTAACCAGGCGGACCTTCACAGTTAATGACTTTGAGATTGGGCGTCCTCTGGGCAAAGGCAAGTTTGGAAATGTGTACTTGGCTCGAGAGAAGAAAAGCCATTTCATCGTGGCGCTCAAGGTCCTCTTTAAGTCTCAGATAGAGAAGGAGGGCGTGGAGCACCAGCTGCGCAGGGAGATCGAAATCCAGGCCCACCTGCAGTATGTTTCCGCACCCTCTGAGCCCGAGCCCCTCTGCTCCCTCGCAGCCAGCTCCCCGTTCAGCCCCACCTCGTCCAGACGGCTGTCTCTGGCTATGGCCAGTGACCCCATTTAGCTCTCAAGGCCAGAGCCTCGAATCCAGAGAGCTGCCTCCAGTTGCCCCTTACTGCCCTCAGCCCTCGTGTCCCTGGCCTGATCCACATCTGACCTGTTTCCCCTGCCATCTTTCCCAGTTCCTTTACGTCAGGATGCGGCCTGAGGCCTCTGTCTCTTCCCCCAGGCATCCCAACATCCTGCGTCTGTACAACTACTTTTATGATCGGAAGAGGATCTACTTGATTCTGGAGTACGCCCCCAGAGGGGAGCTCTACAAGGAGCTACAGAAGAGCCGAACTTTTGATGAGCAGCGAACAGCCACGGTCGGGGAGGGTGGGCACCCAGGGTGCCAGCAGGGGCCTTGAGGCTGGGGGTACACTGCTTGTAGCCAGAGGTCCATCCTTGTCTGATTGCCTGTCATTGCCCCTCCCAGATCATGGAGGAGTTGGCAGATGCCCTGATGTACTGCCACGGGAAGAAGGTGATTCACAGAGATATAAAGCCAGAGAATCTGCTCTTAGGGCTCAAGGGAGAGCTGAAGATTGCTGACTTTGGCTGGTCTGTGCACGCCCCCTCCCTGAGGTATGGTGGGCTGGGAGGCCAGCCCTGGGTGCGAGGCTGGAACATTCTAAATAAAACCCCTCCAAACCTTGTCACCCAATGACATTGAGGGTTATCCCCACACAAATATAGACACAGCACTATCTTTATAAAAATAGGAGAGAGGTTGGGTGCGGTGGCTCCCGCCTGTAATCCTAGCACTCTGGGAGACCAAGGCGGGAGGATCACTTGAGCTCAGGAGTTGGAACAAGTCTGAGCAAGAGCGAGACCCAGTCTCTACTATAAATAGAAAAAAATTAGCCGGGCATGGTGGTGTGTGCCTGTAGTTCCAGCAACTTGGGAGGCTGAGGCAGGAAGATCGCTTTAGCCCAGGATTTGGAGGTTGCTGTGAGCTAGGCTGACGCCATGGCACTCACCCAGGCAACAGAGTCAGACTGTCTCAAAAAAAAAAAAAAAAATAGAGAGTTCTGTCACCCAAATTTTCCAGTCAATATATTAGGACTCTCTGCCATATCACTGAGAATACTCCCACATCATTTTTCATGGCTTCATAGTATTACATATTAGAGATGAAACCTGATTTATTTAAGTAGAACATGCTTGATAAACAAGACTTGTCCCCAGTTTTTCCTTTAATTCCAAGATGAACATTGCCTTCCTATCTGATTATTTTATTAAAATATATTCCTCAGTGTGTCAATACTAGGGCAGCGTGTAGGCCCACCTCTGGGCCTGTGGTAAATAGGACCCACCCCTTCCCAGTGGCCCTGCCGGGCTGGAACATTCCCCTAGTGCGTCCTGCGGTCTCTTGGCTCCCTGCCGTCAAACAGCAGGGAAAGGAGAGGCTGGCTGTCCCTGGGACCGCTGCCCACTCTCCTCATCCCACCCAGGAGGAAGACAATGTGTGGTACACTGGACTACCTGCCCCCAGAGATGATCGAGGGCCGCACGCACAACGAGAAGGTGGATCTGTGGTGCATCGGAGTACTCTGCTACGAGCTGCTGGTGGGGAACCCACCCTTCGAAAGTGCGTCACACAACGAGACCTACCGGCGTATCGTCAAGGTGGGAGCTGCCTGGGGCTTTGTGCCGGCAGCAGAGGCAGGGCCTGGGGGTGGGCACAGCATATTCCCCCAGCCCTGCCTAACTCCGAAAGGAATGGATAGTCAAGGAAAATGTAGCCAGGGTGAAACTAACATGGTCCTTCCTTTTCCACACCTGCAGGTAGACCTGAAGTTCCCCCCTTCTGTGCCCGAGGGAGCTCGGGACCTCATCTCCAAGCTGCTCAGGCATAACCCCTCAGAACGGCTGCCCCTGGCCCAGGTCGCAGCCCACCCTTGGGTCCGGGCCCACTCTCGGAGGGTGCTGCCTCCCTCGGCCCTTCAGTCCGTCCCCTGATGGTCCTTGCCTTCCACTTGGTCGTGTCTGCGTTTGTAGGTCTGTGTATGTGTAGGGGGAAGGAGGGGTCTCAGCCTGTTCCTTGTCTGTCTTCTACCTCCTTTTTGTTTAATAAAGGCTGAAGCTTTTTATATACTAATGAGTGTAGATGTTTCTAGGTGGAAGCTTTGCTGTGGAGGAAGCTGTCCCTAGGGGAAGGAGAGGTTGTCCACCCTGGGTGGCAGGAATGAGCACCACATCACTACCCCTCCTCTGCTCACACCCGCCCCTCTCAGCTCCGACGCCCGGTGGTCAGCTCCCAGCCACCTCCACCCCACTGCCTCTTTCCCCTGCTCTGCCTCCCAGAGCCTGGGGGTGCTGGGCGCCCCCAGCTCCCCACTCTATGCTTGAACACCAGCCATCTCTGGCCACTTCTCATGTCTCACTCTCGATTGACTCTCGTCTTTTATTTCCTGGTTCATTCCCTGCCCCTTTGCCAACCTATGAGCAACTGGACATTGCTGTACCCTAGAAATTGTCTTTTTTGTTTGTTTGTTTCACTGCTCTGCTCAGGACCTAGTACAGGAGCAAATAGAAGCAATAGTGATTGTGCCTTGTTCCTGACAAAAAGTTTCACTGTTAGGTATGATGCTTGCTGTAGGTTTTTGATAGGTGTCCTTTATCAGATTGAGGAAGGCCCATTCTAGTCCTCGCTTGTTAAGGGTCTTTGAAAAAAGTTTCTGTTTTGTATCATGAATGGGCATTGACTTTCATCAAATGTTTTTCCTGCATCTATCGATTATTTGCGTTTTTAATCAATGTGGTTAAATACATCAATACATTTTCTTATTTTTATTTTATCCCAGTTGTGCACGCTGTATTAGATTCCTAGGGCTGCCATAACAAATTTTTTTTTGTTTTTTTTTGTGACAGAGTCTCACTCTCTTGCCTGGGGCAAGTGCCATGGCGTCAGCCTAGCTCACAGCAACCTCAGACTCCTGGGCTCAAGCAATCCTACTGCCTCAGCCTCCCGAGTAGCTGGGCCTACAGGCATGTGCCACCATGCCCAGCTAATTTTTTCTATATATATTTTTTAGCTGTCCAATTAATTTCTTTCTATTTTTGGTACAGACGGGGTCTCGCTCTTGCTCAGGCTGGTCTCGAACTCCTGAGCTCAGAACGATCCGCCCGCCTCGGCCTCCCAGAGTGCTAGGATTACAGGCGTGAGCCACCGTGCGGCCTCATAACAAATTTTTAATCCACACACTTGGTGGATTAAAACAACAGGAACTTCTTCTCTCCCAGTTCTGGAGGCCAGAGGTCTGAAGTCAAGGCTCTAGGGGAGAATCCTGCTTTAAAATCCTGCTTGTTTTCCTGCTGTAAAATTTAAGGATTCCAGTCTTCTACCCCACTGCCACCACACACATGTATATTTTCTGTCCCCACATCCTTCTGAGCTAGTTACATCTTAATTTTGGTTAGATTTATTCGTTTGACAATAGCTATTGAGTGTCCTCTACATTCTAGGTTCTATTCTAGAGGGTGGAGATGAAGCAACGAATAAAAGAAAAAAATCCTCTGTGCCCATGGAGTTTATGTATCTAGAGGGCCAATGTCCAGTTGTCTAGTGTTTATATCATGACTATGATATGCCTGACCCGTGTGGCATTGTTATTTTCATGTCCTGTACAACTTTTGGCTGTCCTAAAGTCAATTGTCTTGGATCATTTCCTCAATTCCCTACATGCAGATCACTAATCCATCTCTCAATTCCCCCTTAGTCTAAAACAAAACAATAAACATCCATCAAAGCATCACTTCGTTGTACCACACAGGCCTGATATGTAGTACAATTTGTTATTCGGGTCTCAATATTCTCTAATGACCATTACAATTTCCTCTTTGGTCATATTTCAAAGGTGTTTTTAAAATTCCAAACCAATGGGCTTCCCCTCCCCGTGCTCTGCTCCTGTTTCCCTTTTCCCTCTCGCCAGGCCTCGTGGGCAGATACCCTGCGCTTGCTGACTCCTGGTCTTCCCTGTGCCCGGGCTCCACTTCCCCAGGCTCGGATTTGAGCCCTGTATTGTCTCTTCAAACAATTTTTTTATAACTTGCACAAATCAAATGAATTAATTCTCTTATAAATAATATGAATAAAGTAAAATCCCACTTTTCCAATTATCCTAATGTCGGAAACTAATACTATCAATCGGTTTGGAAACATCTTTCTGGGTCTCTTTCTTTGTATTTAAATTCCTATCCATATACTTCTAGAAAACAGCATATTTTTAGCACATGGGGATTTCTTCTATGTAAATAGTATCACACTGCAGGTATGTTTTGTCACATGCTTTTTGCCCTGATTATGATGTGTTAGAAGGCTGTGACAGGACAGATGTGGCACTTTGTTTTTTAAAACTGGGGCACTATAATCCTTAATATGCATATTCGTAGGTTTTTAAAGAGCCATTCTATTGATGAACATGTAGATTACTTCCAGTGCTTTCCACTGTGGCCAATGTCTTTTGCATGCCTCCTGTGCACCTTTGTGAGGATTTCTCAAGGGACATGCAGAGAAAGACATGGTAATGCTGAGTTGGAGGACATGCCCAGGCAGAAACTCTATAGCTATTACCCTCCAAAGTGGTGGACAGCTTATACTCCCATCAGCAGTAATGTGGGGCAGGGGTAACTCCCATTTCCTGGATCCTTAATGCTAACGCTACTACTAGCCTTCCTAGAGTGTTGGCTTTTCCACACCCCACGCCACCAAAGCTCCCCATGCTGCCCCCGCGCTCATGACTTCCCGTCTTCTCTGAGAAACAGCAGAATCAAGGTTCTTTTATACTCCAACCACCAACTCGCCCAAGCTACCTCTGTTCACCTATTTTCGGCCTCCTCCTGCCCCTCAAGTGGTCCTATCAGAGGCAGCCCTTCCAGGGGTGCAGTGGACCCCAGCCTCTTGCCATTCACCAACTTCATTCCAGCAATCGTCCTTTTCTTTTATACCATTAATATGTCCCTTTTCTGCCAGATGATTCTCATCACCATACACCCATCTAATACCAAAAAAAATATTCTCTTGACCCCACATCCTCCAACTATCTCTTAATTTCTTTGCTCCCCTCACAGCAAAATTTCTTGAGCATTGTCTACACTCACTATCTACACTGACTTCCTCACTTCTTGTTCACTGTGGCCTGAGTCTGTCCCCACCAACTGCCCCTCAGCTGCTGAAATCGCTCCAGCCAAATCCCATGGGATTTTCTGACCCACCTCCCAGCCACATTCAATTTGACTGACCTTCTATTCTAGAAATATCTCCCTCCCCACCTTTTGCCTCTGGGGAATGTCACTATCTTTGTTTTCCTCCTGGCCTAGCTGGCTAATGTCTTCCTCTAAGTCTCTTGAGCTGGGTCCTCCTCTGAGCCCTGATGGTGGACCTGGCCAGGCTCTGTGCTGGGTTCTCTTTTCTTTCCCACCTACACTCACTGATCTCATTCTATGCCATAGCTTGAAATATAGCTCCCACATTTAGAGCTTTCACCTCGACCTCCCTACCAAGCTCCAGACTGACACATTCTTGCAATCCCCACTCAGTGCGTCTAACAGGCTTCTCAAAATGAACATGCCTGAAACAATACTCTTGATTCTCTGCACCCCCCCAACCCCGCCGCCAAAAAAAATCATAGCTTCCCCATCTCAGTTAATAGCACCATCATTTAGCACCCAGTTACTAAGGTCAAACCTAGGAATTGGCCAGGCGGCTCACGCCTGTAATCCTAGCACTGTGGGAGGCGGGAGGATCCCTTGAGGTCAGGAGTTTGAGACCAGCCTGAGTAAAAGTGAGACCCCATCTCTCCAAAAAATAGTAAACTTAGCCAGGCTTGGTGGCACATGACTGCTATAGTCCCAGCTACTTGGGAGGCTGAGCAGGAGCATCGCTTGAGCCCAGGAGTTTGAAGTTACTGTGAGCTATGATGACACCACTGTACTGTAGCCCCAGCAACAGAGCGAGACCCTGTCTTAAAAAAAACAAACAAAAAAAAAAAACCCAGCAATCCTAGGAATCATCCCTGGTTTCTTCCCCACCACCCCAGATCTTCCTAATGCAGACAGGGTCTTAGCCCCACCTCCATTATGCACAAACTCCTCACTCTCACAGTGGTTCAAGCCACCATCCTTTCTGGCTCAGATGATGGCAACAACCTCCTAAGTGTTCTCCCTGTTTCTGTTTCTGCCTCCTAGAGTCCATTCTACACACAGCTGAAGTCAGAGCATGTCATTCTCCTGATCAAAACCCTCCTTTGGTTTTCCAGTGTACTTAGAATAAAATCTGAACTCCTAAGCCATGGTTGGTAAGGGCCTATCAGAGGTTTTCAACCCTGGCTGCACATTAGAACCATCTGGAGGGCTTAAAAAGAAAATAGAACTTTCAGGCCTTGCCCTAAGAAATTCTGATTTAATTGGTCTGGGTTGAAGCTGAGGCATCCATTTTTTTCTTTTTTAAACTCCCCGGCTGATTCTGAGGCGTTGGGAAACGCTGCTCTTAAGAGATCCAGCCCTTCCTACCGCTCCAGGCTCATCCCTGACTGTTCTTCCACTTCCGTCATTAAAGCACTGCCTCCTTCCTGCTCCTCGAACATACCAAATTTATTTCCACTCAATGCCTTTGTACTTGTTCTTCCCTCTCTCTAGACTGCTGCTCTCCTGCCTACTTTGAGGAATGGTAAGAATCAGTGATCTGTGCTTCAGCCCCCAGAGACTGTTCTAAGAGGCATCGTCTTCTCACTCATGACAATTCCAAGTATTGAGAGCAAGAGCCACCCCCTAACTGTCATGCGAAAACATGACATAATTCTACATGCCACATTAACCCCGCATTTCACCCCACATCCCACTCAACAAACCCTACAGAGAACACAAGGGCTGGTGCCCAGGGGCGTGGGGAGAAAACTGTCCTAGTTGACATTCTTCTGAGAAAAGATATCAAAATGCTGAGCCCAGCTGACTGAAACATTTATACATTTTTGGTACTTGACAGTCACCTTACCTTTCCACAGAATGGATGATGCCAGAAAAGGAGAAATGAAAAGCCACCTTTCTTCTTCCAAGGGATCTGGTCTTGTTCCCTCGATAGGTTGGCAGATAACTTCTCCCTCACTTTCTCTCTCAAAAGCCTGTCTGCATTTCTGTGGAGTGATGTGGACACTAGCAACATGGGGTGAGTAATCTGCCCCCCACCCCTATTGAAGCCTGTGGGTAGGGGTGAGATCTGCAGAGGATGGAGCTTTCACTTTCAGTCAGCACACCTGAGTTCTGATTCTCCTCCATTGTTTATTAGCCATGTGACCTGGGCCATGTTATTTGTTAGGAGACTTTTTTTTCTTTTTTATTTCAGCATATTATGGGGGTAAAAATGTTTAGGTTACATATATTGCCCTTGCCCTACCCGAGTCAGAGTTTCAAGTGTGTCCATCCCCCAGATGGTGCGCACCGCACCCATTAGGTGTGTTGTTATGAGTCTTTAAGATTGGAATAACAGGTCGGGTGCGGTAGCTCATGCCTGTAATCCTAGCACTCTGGGAGGCCAAGGCGGGTGGATCGTTTGAGCTCAGGAGTTTGAGACCAGCCTAAGCAAGAGCGAGACTTCCCCCCCACCCCCATCGGTACTAAAAATAGAAAGAAATTAGCTGGATAACTAAAAATGTATAGAAAAATTAGCCGGGCATGGTGGTACATGCCTGGAATCCCAGCTACTTGGGAGGCTGAGGCAGGAGGATCGCTTGAGCCCAGGAGTTTGAGGTTGCTGTGAGCTAGGCTGATGCCACGGCACTCTAGCCCGGGCAACAGAGCAAGACTCTGTCTCAAAAAATAATAATAATAATAAATAAATAAATAAAGATTGGAATAACAATCCTTTCTTACCTAACACGTGGGCTGTTCTCAAGTGCAGTAATGTACATAGAAATTTTTACTTTCTAAAAACCATATTTTAAAATGCTATTTATACCCTGTCTTATTCTAGAAAGAATTTAAAGTGGCCTACAAGACACATAAAATAGCAAGCAACATAAACGAAGAGACATTGGGTAGCCCAAATTTGTCCACTATAACTTTCAAGATGCATCTAGAATGTCTACATGCCCAATTCTGTTGCCATCATGATAGTCTGAGCTACCATTACCTTGTACTTGGAACTGCCTCCCCACTTGTCCACTTGTCCCTTTGTGTCCCCCTGCAAACATTTTCCACAACAGCCAGTAATCCCCAAATACGATCCCATCACATCACTGCTTTCCTGTGCTCAGCTTCCCATTCTCAAGGGAGGTTCTCCCATCTTCTATGGCAGTGGTCCCCAACCTTTTTGGCACCAGGGACTCGTTTCGCGGAAGACAATTTTTCCATGGACAGGGTGGGGGGATAGTTTCGGGATGATTCATGAACATTATTACATTTATTGTGCACTTTATTTCTATTATTATTACATTGTAATATATAATGAAATAATTAAACAACTCACCATAATGCAGAATAAGTGGGAGCCCTGAGCTTGTTTTCCTCCAACTAATGCCGCCACTGATCTGACACCGCTCAGGCGGTGATGCCAGTGATGGGGAGCAGCTATAAATACAGATGAAGCTTCTCTTGCTGGCCTACCGTTCACTTCCTGTGGCCTGGGGTTAGAGACTGCAGTTCTAAGGAATATCTACCCTGTCCAAATATAAAGGGTTTTTTTTTTTAAAGCAGAGTAATGACTAGGGTTTTTATCAAGCTGCAGGGGACTATAAAATATAGATAGCTGGCAACTGTGTACTCCTCAGGCCTGGTGAAAGAGAGTTACCGTCATGAGGATTGAGTGGATGGGACCCTGGCAGGGACCTAGAGGGTGGTGGTGCTGGAAGGTTCTGGATAGTTGCACTTCTGAATGCTGGCATGACCCTGCCTCAGGTCGTCTCTATCCAAATAAGAACAAACATATCTTTTATCAGTTAAGAAGAGTTAGTTAACCGTTTTTATTAAATACCAATGTTTCAGAGCTTTGGCTGTATGTTGCAATTTACAACCTTTCCAGTGTCTGCTGCACCATTGCACTTAGAAGAAATCTCCATTCCTAACAGGAGGAGGCCCAGGTGGTGTGGCCCCTGCCTGCTTCTTCAGCCCTTTGAAGTCCTTCCCATTACTCATTTTGTTTTCGCCTCAATGTCTCCAGCCTTCCATCCCTGTTCCTTGAATGTATCAAGCCTTGTCTCTGAGACTTAGCCCAAGTTGTTCTTCCCTCTGGCTGGAAGATGTCTGGCTCTTTCTGGTTCTTTTCAGTTAAAAGCCTTTTCATCAAAGAGGCCTTTTCTGACCCCTTAACTAAACTAGTGCCTGCTCAGTTACTCTCAGTCATAACACTTTATTTCCTACATAGTGCATATCAAAATTTGTGATCATTTCATTTGTTGAATATTTTATCTCATGGCAAAATCACACACCATCCTCCAAGGGGAGGGAGTCTCAACTTGGAGGGGACAGAAGACAGAGAACAGAGTGGCGAAAGCACAGTTAAGGCCATAGGCCCGCTGCGCTGACCACAATGAGTCGCTGTGGGCAATTCAACGGCTAGGTATGTCAACCCAGCAAGAAGGAAAGAACCATTCACGCTCATGCTGAAAATTCTGATTTCATCCTTAGTCAACTAGGAGCGGCTCAACCCGATGGTCAGAGCAGGATATACTATTTCCATCCCAAGAACCTCCCTAGGAACCCCAAGTCTTGTTCCCATTTGTGGCGTCCGCTAAGCAACAATTATGGGCGGGACTCCGATGGGTGGAAACAGTCTGAGCCCCGCCCCCGCGGGACTCCTGTATTTCTGGACCTCGGATTTGAAGACCTGCCCACTCAGCTTTCTGAAAGGGCGGGGCAACGATCTGAGCTGTCGCCGCCTTCTCTCCACCCGGCTGGCTGTCACGTGTGCTCGGCTGTTCAATAACAGCTCTTCTTCCGGGACTTCCTGGTCGCCGCGACCAATCAAAGTGTTCTTCCTGTCCTTAACATTGTCAGCCTGCTGCCAATCGGCGCGCCTCTACCAACGCCCCTTAAAGGCGCCGCCACCGCCTCTGGAGCGCCCGGCGAACCAATTCCTCGGTTCCGGCCCCCACCTGCAGTATGGAGTCGCCTCGGGGGCGGCCCGGGCCCGAGGCCGACCTTCTGGCTCCAGCGGAACAGCAGGCCGCGATCTTCGGTGGCGGGCCAGGCCGAACGCCCTCTGAGCTGCCCTCAGGCCTCCGAGTGTCCGGGAAGGAAGAGGCCGAGAACGTTGGGGGCGCGAGCCACCACCCCAGGGCGTCCCCGAAGACTTCGAGCTGCAGCGTTGTCTACCGGCCGGCCCAGGAGGCTCGGGAGGACGAGCCTGGGCCCCAAGGGACGCTGTCTGGGGCCGGGAGCCGCCGGGGAGCACCAGGTGGCGAGCACGACCCGCCCCTGTCCTCCCGGCACAAGGACCCTGAGCCGCCCGAGGACGAGCCTGCGTCCGAGAGTGTCTGCCGTCGAGGGAGCCCGGGAAGCGACGGGATGAATGTTGAGCAGCAGCAGGAAGAGGAAGACAATGACGAGGAGGCGGCGGCGGCGGAGGACAGGGCTGGCCGCTCGTTCTCTAGTCGCCTTCAGGACAGCCGCAGCCTGGACGGGCTGAGTGGGGCTTGTGGTGGCGCCGGGTCCTCAGGGAGTGCGGAGTCCGGAACCGGCGGCGGACGACGGGCCACTATCTCCAGCCCCCTGGAGCTGGAGGGTACAGTGAGCCGCCACGGCGACCTCACCCACTTTGTCGCCAACAACCTACAACTCAAGATTCGTCTGAGTGGCGTCCCTCCCTCCCTGCCCCCTGCCCCTACGCGGCCCTGCCCAGCGCCTGCAGCCACACCCACACCAGTCATCCCGCCCATCGACCCCGACGTGCTGCGGGATCTGGAGCGGCTGAGTCGGGAGCTGGGCGGCCGGGTGGACCGTCTGCTTCGCGGGTTGGGTGGCGCGGTGCAGGAGCTGACCGCGCTGAGCGTGGGCTGCATTCAGACCTACCGCGACGCCGTGGACTCCTTAGGAGAAGCCGTGGACATGAGCATCAAGGGCATGTACACCCTCCTGGCGCGCTGCGAGGAGCTGGAGCGGGCGTTGCAGCCGGTTCAGGGGCTGGCGCGCCAAGTCCGGGATATCCGACGCACCCTGGAGGTGTTGGAGGCCCTGTGCAAGTGACTAGGGGGTCAGGAGAGGCCGGGCTGGCTAGGCAGGGCAGGGTCCAGTAGGACCCTAAGGATTCTTCAAGGAGCTCTGGTGGGAACTGCTGGCTGAGGGAGGCCTATGTGCTGTAGGCTCTTCCAGATGCGTTGAGCTGGCCGGTGCCCTCTCTGGGTCTTAGTCCGGTGAATATGGATGGGGAAGTTCTGAGGGCTGTCCTGGTGGGAAGAGATGTTGCTCTGCTTCTGTTCAGTTGGCCATCTGCAGCTAACCTGTTCTTTCCAACTCTCCTCCCTAACTAGAGCACCATCCCTGGGAACAGGGCTTTAGGCCTTGGCTTGAAGTTGAGGACATGACTCCCATATGTGATCAAGAGAAGGGAACAAAGAAGGCTGCAGCCCCCACTGTGGCCTTCCTGACTCCAAAGGCCACATCTCAGGTGCCAGGGGTTGGGGACGCTTGAGTAGTCCTTGGCCAAATACCATGCAGGCAAGGATGGACACCTGGAGATGGATAACCTCCTGCTTCTGCCCTCTGGCCTCTACCATACCACTTTCCCAGCCAGAAGCCGGGTGGAGCTGGAAGGAATGCATTGATTGCATGGTGGAGGGGGTGAGGTGGGAGGTATCTCACTGCTCTCAGGGTTCAGGTAGAATTGTTGCTGGTTTTGAAGCCCACCTGTTGTGGAGTGTTCTAATCAGTTTTGACTTTCTGAGTTTTTGTGGAATTAAAGTGCTGCTGCTGCTGCTAAGGCTGAGGCTGTGTCTCTGTGGGCTGCAGTGATTGATGAGCCAAAGGAATGGGAATGAGGGTGGGTCTTGTGGCCTCTGCTGGGAGTGGGGTGGGGGGGTCCCAGGCTTGATGGGGAAGGATATGGTTCCTGTTCTTAGGCAGTAGATTTGAGAGGAAATGTGACATCATTCACAGGGGCCCAGAGATCCAGTGAAAGCAGAAACGCAAGCCAGGTGTTCTAGAAGAGGAAAGGAAGGGGTTGTCTTCTCAGGTCCTGATGGACGGGGCAGGGGCTGGGTGGATTGGACTTGGCTGTGGAGGAAGCCTGGGAACAATTGTCAGCTCCATTCCTGACCATTTCTCACACTCTGCTGATCAGTGCCACATGTAATAGTTTAAGAAAAGCTTGTCCTAACCTCTAGCACCTTCTGTTTACAAATCATGTAGTAAGTTCAGGAGCTACATGTTATGGTCCTAAGATTAAGAAAGAATTCTGGTTTCTCTAAAGCCATCCTCCTCAAGACACTCCCACTTAGACTGAACTCCAATACGTTTCTCTTACGGGCGTGAAATGTTCCGGGATCGGAAATATCGCTTCAGGAGCTTTCCCCAGTTACATTGTTTTGTTTCTAAAATTAATTAGAATCCTTAGTCCTCTAAAAGTAGCAACTTCTGGCCCGTACGGGGATCGAACCCGCGACCTTGGCGTTATTAGCACCACGCTCTAACCAACTGAGCTAACCGGCCCGCTGAAGCTGTTAGCTCGATATGAAATCATGTCAGTGTACATATACTGCTCAACCCTGTCTCGAGGGAAACCTTAAATGGTAAGACTGCTCTAGAAGACATGAAAGTAGAATACGAAAACTGACTCACTGAGCATTTAGGCAAGTGACAGCCAGGCCGCGATACTGGCAAGCACAGATGATGGGACTTTGGCACTTGGTTGCAGGTTGAGGCACAAATATGACGTGCACGAAGTACAAAATGTTCGTGGTGCCCACGCGACCAGAAACGCAAGATGCCTGAGGGCACGCGGCGGATTCCGTGAGAGAGGATAGGCGGATACGTGGGAAATTGTGTAGGCCGGATGCTGCAAAGCCCTGTGACTCTCCTCTCAGGGACTATGCAAAAGCAGAGGAAGCACAAAGGCACCGCTGGGATTCGAACCCAGGATCTCCTGTTTACTAGACAGGCGCTTTAACCAACTAAGCCACGGCGCCCTCGTGAGCAACTCCGCAGCGTATTTCTCTGGCCAAATCAGCTCCGTGATAGGTGACTGCAAAAGTGCCCTCTCTGATTTTAGGCCGTACTAGAAAATGTAACAGGACAAAGGGCATCGCTAGGGAAGAGAAAGAGTGCTAGGGAGACACGGAAGCTGAATGGGGCTGGGGCAGACTGAGAGAAACAAGAGTATACTAGTTTTGACTCTACAAAACTGAGCCCAGGCCGCGGCAACCGCAAGCCGACGAGGATGGGATTCGAACCCACGCGTGCAGAGCACAATGGATTAGCAGTCCATCGCCTTAACCACTCGGCCACCTCGTCTGCAGGAACGCGGCTCACGTTTTCTTCTCTGGGACCTGAGCTCTTACTCCTTACTGTAGGCTTCTGTCGCGAAGGGAGAGCATTAGGTAGGAACCTGCCCAGCACCACGAAGCCGGAGACCAAGCGACCTCCTTGCCTGCGCGATTACCCGACCCTCCTCCCTCTGGGCTGAGCGGCCCCGAGCTGCGCCTGTCTCCAGGAGCCCGGCTATCCGCCGGGAATTACCGTACCCGGATCCACCGCAAAAACTCCTGGGAGAGTGTTGGGATCCTCCAACGGGGCGGCCTCGGGACTTAGAGCCAGGAGACCTTCCCTTCCGGCTTCTAAGAAACACTGCTTTTTCTCTGACCTGAACACCGGGGCTGGAGCACAGTTGAAAATAAGGGTAATTAAATAAAAGCCTTTGGAGAAAAGTGACCCCGACGTGATTTGAACACGCAACCTTCTGATCTGGAGTCAGACGCGCTACCGTTGCGCCACGAGGTCGGCCGGCCATGGGGGTGAACAGGTCTCTTCTTGATCATTGAGCGGCCAGGAGGCTGGGGTCCAGTGATGAACACCTGGGAAACAAGGACTGTCCTGCCATTCCGAACACCCGCAAGGTGGTGCCTGTGCTCGTCCCCTTGACCCGTGGGAACGAGCTTAATAAAACTAGAAGCCCATCATCTTCGGGATTAAGTCTCAAATACTTGGCCTCCAAAGTCAAGCAATAGAGTGGTACTGTTAAGCATCTGAACTCTAGAACCAGGTTGCCCGGGATCTGAAGGGACATGTGCTTTGCTACTTATCAGCTGTGTAATTAGGGCTAGGTTTTTGTCTTTGTTTTGTTTTAGGTACGGGGTCTCGCCACGTTGCCCAGGCTGGGGTGCAGTGGCTATTGACAGGAGCAATGATTGCGCACTACAGCCTGGAAGTCCTGGCCTCACGCGATCCATCCACGCACCCGGCTTTGCCTCCCCAGTAGCTGGAACTACAGGCGCCCCCCACCGCACCTGGCGTAGGATACTTTTTTAAAACCTCCTGTGTCGCAATGTCCCCATCTTCAAAATGGTAAAGATTAATAACTATTAGTTTATTTACTACAGATAAAGTGCTCAGAGCCTGGCTAGGAATCATTACTCAGTTATTGTTATTATTATTGCTACCTGGAACTTGCTTGATTCTTTAGCCACGCCCCCTCACCTCCCATGTGACAACCATACTGACTCCTTTACAGTTGCTTAAACTCACCACAGTCTCTACTGTCTGCGCCACTGTCCCTGGTATTGCTTGATGGTCTTTCCAACCCTTGGTTCCTGGCTGGCCCTTCCAGACCACTCAGGACTCACTCAGAAACTCCTCCTCGCTTCTTGGGGAGAAGGCCCTTCCTGTGTCTCCTTCGGGATGACACTTAAAATACCATAGTTTAGTTGTTCCCTTGGTGTGTCCCTCACTAGACTACTAGAGAGTAAGAAATATGTATTCCTAGAATCCAGCACAATTCCTGGAATATGTGTTCAATAAGTATTTGTGAAATTAGTGAGGATGGCTTTAGCAAAAGCACTGGGGTGGGCAAGAGCCGGGCTTACAGAAGAAGGAGACATGTCTGGGTAGCTGAAGAGCATGGGGAGAGTTAGAAAATTTTGCCAGAAAGGGAAGGTGGGTCGGCGAATATGGTTACCAGGGAACGTGGAGTTGTTCTCTAGGCACAGAGAGGTTCTGCAGTATTTGTGAAGAGTATACTCTGATGTTTCTCCTCTTTTCATTCTAACAGTTTTCAAATTTTAGAAATCAATAAATAACTTCACTCTGTTCACATTGCCCAATATGGTAGCCACTAGGTTGGCTATTCGATATGAGGCTATTCAACTTAAACTGAATTTTTAAAAATTCAGTTCCTCGGTCACATGAGCCACACGTCATGTATTCCTGGCTACCATGTTGAACAGAGACAATATACAATATTTTCATCATCACAGATGCTGTTGGATAGCATCAGCCCAGAAGCTGAAAGCTGGTAGACTGAAGGGATGTATACTGTTGCCATCAAGGTTTGTTCGTGATTTTTTTTTTTCCCTCATTTTTTCTTTTTAAAGTTGGAGACCAGGCTGGGCGCGGTGGCTCACGGCTGTAATCCTAGCACTCTGGGAGGCCGAGGCGGGAAGATCGCTTGAGCTCAGGAATTTGAGACCAGCCTGAGCAAGAGCGAGACCCTGTCTCTACTAAAAATAGAAAAACTAGCCGGGCGTGGTGGTACGAGCCTGTAGTCCCAGCTACTTGGGAGGCTGAGGCAGGAGGATCGCTTGAGCCCAGGAGTGTGAGGTTGCAGTGAGCTAGGCCGACACCATGGCACTCTACTCAGGGCAACGGAGTGAGACTCTGTCTAAAAAAAAAAAAAAAAAAAGACTGGAGACCCAAATTGAAGATTGGGATAACAATCTAGGTTTCTGGCCTCTCAAAACAAACAAAGAAGGGCAAAGCTCAGCAATCTGGCTGCACTGGACTTAGTTTCCCTCAAGATGATTGAAGCTGAGCAGCTGCTGCACCAGTCCCCACCCTCACCCCCCCCAACTCGTACACACGCTTTAAT
>RJWJ010020611.1:0-28855 GCA_004363605.1 Indri indri | reverse complement strand
TAGACTTAAAATATGTTCTCACCTTTTATACTACAGACTGTGCCCTCAAGAAACTGCCCACTAGGACAAGGTTTAACTTCTACCAACATGAGTGTTCTCAAGTTTTCTCTATTCTCCCTTTTTTGAAATCTCTTTAAAAAGATTGGTTAAATCAAATTTATTCTTAGTAAAATGATAAAGCTTAATATGTCATCTCATTTGCAGTTCAACAGTCAACAAAGCCTTATACAAGAATTTCACAAATTCTGTTTTCAGAATACCAATATTCTAAGAGATATTAATCTATATTTTATTTTTAAAAATAAAGTTCTATGTTAAAATAACTGTAGAAAATAAAACAAAATTCTTATTTCTTTTAGAGATTCACAAAGCATGTGTGATAGGTAATTTCAGGAGTCAAATTAACTGGATTAAGAGTACCTAGCTAGCTGGTAGAGCATTATTATATCCGTAAGGGTGTTTCTGGAAGAGACTAGCATTTCAATCAGGGAACTGAGTAAGGAATATCCACCCTCACCCACTGTGGGTGGGCCCCATTCAATCAGCTGAGGGCCCAGATAGAACAAAAGACAAAGGAAAGGCAAATTTTTTTCTCTCTCTCTTTTGTTTTAATGTCGGCATATTACAGAGGTACAAATATTTAGGTTACATATGTTACCTTTGCCTGACCTGAGTCAGAGCTTCGGGTGTGTCCGTTCCCCAGATGGTGTGATTAGGTGTGAATATACCCATCCCCTCCTCCCCGCCCCACCTGCGCAACCTCTGATGAATGTTACTACTATATGTGCACATAAGTGTTGATCAGTTAATACCAATTTGATGGTGAGTACACGTGGTGCTTGTTTTTCCATTCTTGGGATACTTCACTTAGTAGAATGGGTTCCAGCTCTATCCAGGCTAATACAAGAGGCGCTAGATCACCATTGTTTTTTGTGGCTGAGTAGAACTTCGTGGTATACATATACCATGTTTTATTAATCCACTCATGTATTGATGGGCACTTGGATCTCTTTTCTACAGGCACAATTCCCTTCTCCTGCCCCTGGACATCAGAACTCCAGGCTCTCTGGCCTTTGGACTCCAGGACTTGCACCCGCGGCCTCTGGGTTCTCAGGCCTTCAGCCTGTGACTGAAAGTTATGCTGTTAGCTTACCTGGGTGTGAGGCTTTTGGACTTGAATTAAGTGAGATTACTGGGTTTTCTAATTTTCCAGCTTGCATACAGCCTGTTGTAGGAATTCTCAGCCTCCATAATTATATGAGACAAGTCCCCTAAGAAATCTCTTATCTATCTATCCATTGTATTTTTTCTTTCTCTCTGCAGAACCTGGGCTAATATGGCATGTTTATGTATTTGTTAAGGCTGTAATGATATGAAAATTTTCTTAACCTTGCCTTAAAACAGATAATCAAATTTAATTGAGGAACATTACCCATCAGTAGGGAGAGGTGGGTGGGGAAGGGAGGAGGGGCTCTTCTTCACCATGAAATTATATGAGAACTTTATAATATGCCCTTGGAATTCCAGACAAAGCACCAAATACTGGTAAGCATGCATCTACTCAGATGAATAAGGGCTCTTTATGTCATACTAAAGAGGACAGGTAAAGAGTGCACTTGACATCAGGTGTCACCCTTATTACATGCTGAAAATTCAATACAAACTTTTATGAAAAAATAACTTCTTACTTAGGTGACAATTGCAGCTACAGAGGATCCTTGTCTAATTCAGGAATGTGACCTGAGAAAAAATCTGTACATCTGGGATGGCACTTAAAATCTCACAGGTTGCAAAGTTTCTGAAGTCCTTTTCGTTAACGTTTTGTATAACCTAGAAGACATTTAGAACACTGTAGCACACTTAACATTGTCAATTTACTACATATAATTCAAATTTCAACAATAAAATATCATGATAATGTATGTAGAAAACACTAAGAAGTCAAGTGTGAAAATTATAGGCCTCGGTTTTCTCATCAGTTTAACTCTATTTATCTAATGCTACAGGACAATAATGTGACCACTGTGTCAAAAGGAAGATGGAGAAGAAAGACAAGGTGTGATACACAGACTGTCTCATTCTAAAGAGCTGTGATTTTTATTATCTCAACTCCGCTATCTGCACACACACACACACACACACACACACACACTCTCACACTGACACACACTCCTCACACACTTACATAAACCCTATAGTCAGCCACAAATGATGCTCTGTCTATTCAAATGCATTTCTCATGGTTCACAGTCTCTAGTTAGAGTCAAGGCAACTTCATGAGATTCCAGAGTATCTTGAACCCATAACCACGTATTAGGCACCGACTAAAATCAAGTGTTACTCTGTCCCTTGGCCTAGTCCCAAGATTTTGTTTGTTTATTTGTGATAATAATCAATAATGCTAACATTGTCGAACATCAGGGACTCTGAAACCAAATAAAGAGGTATTTATTGATCCTTTATATTTAAATTAAGAAAATATTACACAAGGCCATTCTCACTGGAGTTAGGTGATTTCTCATTGTGGTTTTGATTTGCATTTCCCTAATGATTAGAGATGTTGAGCATTTTTTTGTATGGCACTAACTGATCATCACTAAGGTGCTCACATGGTAGTAATACTCACTGGGGGTGGGGGGGGTGGGGGTGGATAAACTCACAACTAATGGGTGAGGAGAGTATTGTCTGGGGGAAGGGCACACTTCTAATCCTGGCTTGGGTGAGGCAAATCATAACATGTAACAAAAATGTTTGTACCCCCATAATATCCTGAAATGAAAAAAATATTACACAATATTCAGATATTATCAGACTGACTTTAGCTACCTCCACTGGAGATGGATTCTTTCAAATGGCTGCTTAGGTGGGATTCTTGATCCTGTGGCTTGCTCACACCACACATTTTCCTAGAACCATATGAGATCTTACTTCTGAGTAAGGGAAGATTCTAAATCTTCTTATAGCCTCTCCTGGGACTAAACAACAGGCAGAAGAGAACTCCAGTCATGACCTCTTCTTTAAAGAAGTCTTTAGCTTCTTCCAGATAGTCTCAATGGACAGATTCCCCTCTAATCTACAGCATCAGTGCTAACAAACAATACATGCAGGAACATTTCTCTATGGAGCTCAACAAACACCACGTTTCTTTTGGTGCAAAAGTGAACTTTATTCTCCTGAGAAATTTTCTTTGAAATTTTGTTGTAACATATTCTAGAACAATAGCCGATATTCACAATTCGTTGTATTTGTCTCATTTTATCTTACAAGAAAGAAAACTCTTAAAACACTATTGTTTTGGAGCATTAGTCCTATAATGGGAATTTGAACAAACATCTCCTGGAATGAACTCACTTTTTATAAATAAAGTGTGTGTGTGTGTGTGTGTGTGTGTGTGTGTATGTATGCATATAATCTTGCACAAATACTTACCCAGAAATGCTATCTAGATATAGCTGATAACCACTAGAACATGAATATCACTCCTCATATCTGGGTAAGAAAAAGGAAAGGGAAAAACTTTAGAATTATGTATTTATAATGCCCATCTTCTAAGCAGCCATGAGAGATAATGTAGTATGTAGGAGCACAATTTCTTGTAGTAGTCTTTCCTCAAAGAGGGACCAAAGAAGGAGGTGACCTCATTAGGCTTCTGATGTGCAAGTCAGGAGACACACGATGGCATATTTCCATGGGCCAAAGAAGCATGTGCTAAGACATTTTAACACGTTATCTTCCATGTGAATTGTATTTAACTCTCGCTAGTTTTGAGCCCGGGGCCTTATGAAGCATATGTAACTCACCAGTCTCTTCACCTTGGGAGCTTTAAGAACTATTTTTCAGGTTGCATATAACTCATGCACAGAAAACAATAAAAAATCACAAATTTTTCATTAAATTAGAAAGGATTGTTTTGTTTTCTAAGTTTTCATTCTATTTTTGTAATAAAATACCGTGATCCCAAGGCAAAAAAAAATTTTCTAGTGTGGCAGTCAATGTATTAAAAAATATTCCTGCACTCTACAAGGCAGAAAAATTATATACACATGTGGTTTTGAGTGTTTCTATAATACGTGTGCATGTATATTAGAAACATACAAAATATATAGTCCAGCTTTAATTTTTAGATGATATTTCTATGACTCATTATTATTATTATCCCATACACAACAGAATTTTATCTTCAGAAAATTATGGCCACCACAATAAGAATAACTCTTTTTAACTGGGGTGACAAGACATCCCATTGTGGCTTTGCTTTGCATTTCTCTAATGACTAATGATGTTGAACATTTTTTCATATACCTGTTGGTTGTTTGTATGTCTTCTTTTGAGAAATGTCTATTTAGATCCTTTGCCAATTTTTAAATCAGATTATTTGATATTTTCCTATTGAATTGTTTGAGCTTTTACCCAAGTGACAGGCAATAATGAATGTGGGCGGGGATGCAGAGAAAGGGAAACTCTCCTACACTGTTGGTGGGAATGTAAATTAATGCAACCACTATAGAGAACAGTATGAAGGTTCCTCATAAAACTAAAAACAGAACTACCATATGACCCAGCAATCCCACTGCTAGGTATGTATCCAAAAGAAAGGAGATCAGTACACTGGAAAGATATCTGCCCTTCCATGTTTATTGCAGCACTATTCACAATAGCTAAGATTTGGAATCCACCTAAGTGTCCATCCACGAATGAATAAAGCAAATGTGATGTATATACACAATGGAATATTATTTAGCCGTAACAAGAATGAAATATTTTCATTTGTGACAATAGGGATGGAACTGGAAAACATGTTGTGAAGTAAGCCAAGCACAGACAGACAAATCTCGCAGGTTCTCCATTCATATGTGGGAGCTAAAAATTAAAACATTGATCACATGGAGACAGAGAGTAGAATGATAGTTATTCAGAGGCTGGGAAAGATAGTGGGGAGAAGAGAAAAGGGGAGATGGCTAATGGGTGCAAAACTATAGATTGATAGAATGAACAAAGTGACTACAATCAACAATAAATTATGGTAAACTTTAAAATAACTAAAAAAGTGGACTTGGAATGTTGTTAACACAAAGAAATAATAAATGTTTGAGGTTATGGATACCCTAATTACCCTGATTTGATTAATTCACATTGTATGCCTGTATCAAAACATTACATGTATCCCATAAATATACACAACTATTGTGTACCCATAATAATGAAAAATAAAAAAAATTAAAAAAGAAAAATTAAAATATTTTTCCAGTAGATAATTCTCACCAAATGCTTTCTGCTGTGTGTTTAGTGCCTCCTAAGGTCCAGGCCATGTGTCTCTTAGAGGTGATAACCCATCAAGCTACAGCCGGCATCAGATTATTCCTATAGAGGAAGTCCTTGCAACTTCATGTACGTAACTTCAACAAGCCAATCAATTTTGTACCAGGTGTGGACTGGAACATTGGAATGCTGCTCTCATAGGTGTTATTTTTGTAATCACTAGATATTGTGTTATACTGAACACTATGGCCCCCAGGTAGCCTAAAGGGGATTTTTCATGTCTGTGTATAGGCAACGCAGATTAAAAGTACTTGATTCGTGTTGTAGCTTTAGGAGAGTTGATAGGAATCTATTATTAATCTCATTACTGAGCTTCAAAGAGTTCTAGACTACTGGAGTTGACTAATTAATATACTGCTGAGAAAGTAATTACAATGTAGTGAGCACAACTACAGGCTGATATTCATCTCTTTTGCTGACAAGGAGAATCTGCAAATATATCTTTTTAATATAAAATAGAATTTATTATTTTTGCTTTCTTGATATTACAACTTGAAAAGAATTAAAGATCATTCATTTTGGTGGTTTTAAAATCTCTTTTCTTACAAGAGAGTTTAGAGGAGAGGAATGAGGCCACGTCGTCCGGGCTTCTTCTCTGCACACCCCCAAACCCGTTCTCCAGCTGAAACATCTCAACATTGAGCTGCTTTACATATTAAGTTGCCATGTGAGCTGACATTTGGGTAAAATTTTTGCTGCCTAAGAAGTTTGATGGGCAGCGGCATATCGGGTAAGAGTAATAACTTTGGAGAAAAGTTACCTGGGTGCAAATCTCTACTCTGACACTTTATAGCTATCAGATAAACTCTTTCTCTATTAATTTCCTCAACTGCAAAACAGGAATAATGATAGTGGCCATTTCGTAGGGCATTTAAGGGAATTACGTATGCTCTTATACGTAAACTACAAAAATAGTGCCTGTCACGTAAGTGCTATATAAATGTTATCCCTCATCTAGACATTACACACACCAGTAATGCGTATAAACTGAAGGACCTATAGAGACGAAAGGGCGCTGAGAGATCATCTCCTGAGACATAAGAGCGCTAGGTATAGTGTTTCTGTGGTTAAGCAGTAACTGAGACAACATAAGAACACAGATCCCTAATCTAATTATAGTAAGTAATTTATGTTAATTAAAATATTCCTAGCTACCAAGAAGAGGTTAAAACATATTTAGTCTAAATGTGGGAATGTTTATGCTCCATGTTTTAAAAATTCAAATTTTTAAGATGCAAAGTTTTCATCTTTTAAGAGGTAAGCTCTCATTTCTTTCTAGTAACATATTTATGTATAAAAGCATATGTAGATTTACTGATGGTGCTAGATAGATGGAGTGTTACTTTACCATGGCTAGTTATGTCCGATCACTCATCCTTCCCAGCTGCACTCTGACCCTTGTTCTTGTTCTGGAAGTGGTGCTTTATCTGAGTAATGCCTGGATCTGAGCCAAGCACAATACTTGGACTAGGTTAGGTGTTCAATACGTTTTTCATGAATGAATGAGAAGAATGACACTCTTCCTTCTTTTGATCCCATTAGCAGCCCATCTTTTAGAGACAGCTGCATACTGCAGATGCTGCGCACGGCTGGGCTGGACGTTGCACAAGGAAGCAGGGCAAGGATGCATGTGGGTGCTGCAATCAGCCTGTGCGTCCCTTGCCAAACCACCATGGAGTTGAGTCTGCCCTATGAAAGCGGGTTTTTGCTTTTTGCATTGAATAAGGATGCCACAGACCTTTCAGCTATGTATCAGTGGGGTTGTATCTGCTGAGAGAGGCTCATTTTGCTAGTCCCACAAAGGTGACTTTCAGGCAAGCAGCCTTCCTTCTGGCGATCAGATCCCAATTCCCTCTGGACCAGTGTTTGGCCTTGTTGAGTCAGTCCTGTGACTGGCCTTCCTGGTGGACTCCCATTCGTATGTGCAAGTGACCATTACCTGTCTGTAGACAATTTTTGACACTACTTTGTCAGTACCTAGTTCACCCTTGATTGCTTATTAATTCTTCTGTTTAACTCTATTCTTGTACTTTGAACTGGCCTCATCCCAGTTGGTCCACCACAACTGTATCTGCCCACTGTGCCTTAATTAGCTGCCAATTCCATCCAGCCTACATCTCTTCCCTGTTCCCTGATCAATTTTGCTAATATGGTGCCTTCCTTCCCAATTGTGCTGTTTCAGACAATCTCATTCTGACATTCTTTCTTCAAATTCTAGCCCCTTTTCATTCTACCTTTCTGCTTAGGTTCATACTCTGCCTCTCTGCTGTTTTTCGGGCTTTCATTCCCTAAAACTGATCCCTAAAGGAGCACTGCCGCATGTCTTTTCATCTGCATTTCTAACCCTTCTGGTATCATTAGGATCCCCGTAAATAAATAGATCCTTCCGGTCTACAGCCATGTCATAGCCAGCCAAATTCTAGTTCCTGTACCTTGCTTATATCCACACAGCTTTGTTTGTTCCAAGGAATTAAACATATTTTTTTAACTATACAGTCTAATTTACTTTTTTTAAAAAAAACACACAAGTATGCAAAATAATGTTTTCCCACATTATTTTTTCATAGTGGTTTCATTTATTTCTCAAAATTTATTATTATTATTATTTTGCAATTTTGAACTCAGGAAGAAACTTCTCTACTGGAAATGCATCAACCACATCTTTCTGCTGCTAATAACTGTTTTTGTCTTGAGATTTTAATTAGAGTTCCATTTGTACAGTGGGCACAAAATGACTATCTGAAATAGTCAATAATTCTTGCTTCCTTTCTAACACTGTATACATGTATAAGGTATGGAAATGCTGAAGGAATAGGCTACAGTGTATGCATTGTAGTGTTTATATGTTGTATGAATCTTCCCATAAAATCAATTTAATCATCATGAGTCTTAACTCTTTCACATTGTCTAGTGGTCTGTAAAAGATCATTATAAAAATCAGTTTTCTTAGGCTATATTTTAAAGAAAATATTTAATTTCCTTCTTTTTACCCCTATAACACAGACATTCAGTGTTCAGTTTTAACTTTTATTTAGAAATGTTTTCTTCACTAAAGAATCATAATTAAAGAAAACCATTTAAAAAATTCACAAGCTCTTACAGGCTCGGAGCAATTAGGCTAGGTAATTAGAAACATGATAAAAAAGAAGCTTGGGAAAAAGATTTAAACCCCTATTGAACATTTATATTAAAAGATGAATAAGGAATAGAGAAAATTAAAAGCGTAGTTTATATCTGGTGGGCAAAGGATAAAGCTAATTATTCTGGAACATGTTTATTTACCTAGATTTAGTTATTCATAATATGCAGAAAAATCAGATGCACTAGAGGAAAAAAAGAGGTGTTCCTTTTCATCTTGCAGGCAATAAAATATGCCCATACAAGAAAAGAATTTTCTACCTTGTAATATTTTTCTTTTCAGTTATTCAAACTAAAAATTAAAGAGATATTCAATATATTTCTCAAGTCAACCAGATAAATTGTGTACTTTGCAAATCAGAAGATAAATTTTAAGAAGAGAGCAAAACCTCTGCATGCAGAAACTAATCTGGGAGTGCACAGTTAATGGCCTTGCAAAAGAAAACCATCCAGACACATTTCCTCGAATGAACACGATGTTTCAGTTGTACATTGTTTGGTGACTTGAACTTGACCCTTCAGGTATCATTAGAATCCCTGCAAATAAACAGATGGCTCCAGTCTATGCCTTTTCAAACTCTAGTTCCTGGACCTTACTTACATCTACACAGCTTTGTTTGTTCCAAGGAATTAAATATATTTTTAAAATATATAGTTTTATTTACTAACTTTTTAAAAAGTACAAGCAAGTAAAATAATGTTTTCCCACATTACTTTTTTATTGTTTTATTTTTGGCTTGAAACAATAGTTTATTGTTATCTCTCATGGTTTTGTGGGCTGACTGGGGTATCAGGGAATTATAATCAGATTTCAGTTGGGGCTTACAGTCATCTGAAGATATGAATGGCTGGGTCTCCAAAGTGGCTCACTCATATGACTACCAGCCAGGGACTCTCCGGAGGGGTGCCAACTCTTTAGGTTGTACAGATGGTCTTTCCAAGTGCTTAGGGTTTTCCCAGCATGGCTGGTGTGTTCCAAGAGGGACTGTTTCAGGAGCAAGAGTTCCAAGACACTTGTGTAGGGACTGCAAAGCTTTTTTGACCCAGCCTTGGAGGTTACAGACCACCAGTTCTACCACACCCCACTGGAGAAGACTGTCACTAAGGCCATCCCAGATCAAATGCAGGGGAATTAGACTCCCCCTCTCAATCGGAGGTACAGCTAAAAATTTAAGAATAATTCCTTAATATCACAAATATCCAGTTTGTGTTTGAATTGGCCCAATTTGAACTGATGGTATTTTACAATTGGTTTTTTTCAAAGCTGGATCAAAATAAGGTCTATACCTTTTATTTGGTGGTTATGACTTTAATGTTTTATTTACTCCTAAGATATTCCCTCTCTTTTTTTCTTTGTTTAAAATCTATCTGTTGAAGAAGCAGAGTAGTTTGTCCTGTTGAATGTCCCACAGTCTGGGTTTTGCTGCATGCACCCATGATGCTCTCTATCCCTTTTATTTTATTCTTGTAGCTCTTAGATCCAGAAACTTGCTCAAGTTCAGGTCCAAGATTTTGGTAGAAACACCTTGTGGGTGGTGGTGTGAACTTCTGATTGCATCATTCCAGTAGGTGCAAAATCAAGTTTGTCTCTCTTTGGTGATGTTTAAATTGACTTGTTGGTTCAAGTGTTGAATCCAGAGCTCCTTACTCCAGTTGAGCCATTTATTTTTTATTTTATTTTACTTTATTTTTATTTCAAAATATTAATTAAGGGGGTGCAGGTGTTTTTGTTTCATGGATATCTTGTATAAGGCTTAATTCAGGGCTTTTGGTGTGCTCATCTCCAGAATAGTGTTCATTGTACCCAATGGTTTAGTTTTTATCCCACTCCCACCCTTCTCCCCTCCCTCATCCCTCTTCTTGGTTTCTCATGTCCTTTATGTCACTTTATGCTCATATGTACCCGTCTATTAGCTCCCACTTATTAGTGAGAACATACGGTGTTTGGTTTTCCATTCCTGAGATACTTCACTTGGATAATGGTCTCCAGTTCCATCCACATTGCTGCAAATGCCATTATCTCATTCTTTTTTATGGCTGAGTAGTACTCTGTGGCCTATATATACCACATTTCCTTTATCCACTCATGATATCCACTAAGGTTGATTCTACATCTTTGCAATTGTGAATTGTGCTGCGATAAACATTTGAGTGCCAGTGTCTTTTTGATAAAATGATTTCATTACCTTTGGGCAGATGCCCAGCAGTGGGATTGCTGGATCAAATGGTAGGTCTACATTTATTTCTTTGAGGAGTCTCCATACAGTTTTCTGTAGAAGTTGTACTAATTTGCAGTCCCACCAACAGCGTATAAGCATTCCTTTCTGTCTGCATCCATGCCAGCATCTATCGTTTTTTGACTTTTTAATAATAGCCATTCTGATAGGGGTAAGGTGGAGTCTCACTGTAGTTTAAAATTTTTTTAATAGAGGTTTCAATTAAGGAGATGTTCACAAACTTGGAACAGGGACACGTATCTAGATTCATAAAAGTAAAGATCACCTCAGAGCACTACTTGCAATCTAAAAGGAACAAACCACAACCACACAAAAGGAAATAGTACTTTCCATTATTGAGAGGAGGGAAAATTTTTTCTGCCTAATTTCTAAAAAACAAGAATTTGAAAGTTTTGTTTTGTTATGAGTTTGTAGTTTCCTGACCATACTTTTTTTTCCCTTAAATTGTGGCAAATATACATAACATAAAATTTACCATTTTAACCATTTTTTAGTGTACAATTCAATGGCATTAAACACATTCACATTATTACGCAATTTTCACTACCATCCATCTCCAGAACATTGTTATCGGCCCCAGCTAAGACTCAGTAATCATTAAACTCTTATTCTTCCTCCTCACTTCCATCTACCTTCTGACAACCACTGTTTTACTTTCTGTTTTTATAAATGTGACTATTCTAGGAACTTCATAAGAGAAATGATAAAATAACTGTTCTTTAGTGACTGGCTTATTTCACTTAGCATGTTTATAAGGTTCATCCATGTTGTAGCACACATCAGAATTTCCTCCCTGATTAAGGCCGAACAATATTCCATGGTATATATGTATTACATTTTTTTTATCCATTCATCTGTCAGTGGACACTTGGATGGCTTCTACCTTTTGGCTATTGTGAATGTGCTGCTATGAACATGGATGTACAATTATTTGCTCTGGTCCCTGCTTTCACTTCTTTTGGGTATGCACCTAGCATTGGAATTGCTGCATCATATGGTGACTCTATGCTGTTTATGCTGTTTTCTATAGCAGCTATACCATTTTACATTTCCACAACAATGCATGAGGGGTCCAATTTCTTTACATCTTTGTCAGCATTTATTACTTTATGTTTTTCCTTTTTTTTCAATAATAGCTATCCTAGTTGATGGAAAGAATTATCTCATTGTGGAAATAATTCTCCCTTTTAGTAGAGTTTACAGCCAACTGCACCTAACCAGTAAGAATAGATTAAAACCAAGTTTGGGGCACTTGCTTCAGTCTTATTTGCTCTAAATTTTATGTTTGCAGACATTTATTTTTATAGTTGGGATTCCAGAGATACATATGATGATATATGATGAATTTTAGATTCCATCTGACAGTAGACAAGTCCTGCTGGTGGGAGTTAAACATAGGCAACATGGTGCGGATCTGGTGTGAAAGGTATTGTACTGTGATCTCTCATGGACATTGTGGCAACTATCATTGTAAATATACAAATTTCTAACACAGGATTCTTCCTCACTAGGGGTCCTGTTAAATAAAATGTCATGATTTTGACAATTAATTACGAACCAGAAGTATGCAGATTAAAATGACTTCGGACATCAGGAAACCATTTGGTATATTTTATCTGAAAGGAGTCCTGCTTGAGTCCGTCTGTTTCATGAGCAAATTAGTCAAAAGATGAATGACTTAATTTTGCTTCTTCTCTGCCTTAGGCTTATTTTAAGTATCTCAAGTGGTCTAATGCAACTGGGCAACAACATGATCAGGATTTTTATTTGCACTGTTACCATTTGCACTGTTATTGACATACAATTTAAAAGTACAGGCTGAGAATTTTCTCCATTTGGTTCAAAAATCATGTTTACATTTTTGTTACTCTACTAAATCTGAGTTCAAAATAATCGCCATTTTATAACTGTAGTTTAAATCGATGAGTGTGTTAGCGTCGATTACTTAGCAGTTAAAGTAGATTCTTTTTTCTATTTTTTGCTTGTATTTTGAATATCTGGAATGATGATGTTCAAAAATGTATTTTCTCAAATTATTTTATACCAACACTGTATTTAAATTACTGAATTTTACTATTTTTGCTCCCTGAAGTTACGTAATTTTAGAACATTTAGGCTAGAAGGAAACAAATAAATTAATCCAATATATATTCTCATTATGAAAAGGAGATAATTGATCCTTTAAAAGAGTAGGCTTGCTGACTCAAGACGAGGCTCACTTGTCACAAATAGGTTTGGATTAAACTTCTAAGTGGTCAGGTAGTAACTGGTCAGTTACTTCCTTTACACTCACTGCAATGCCACATGCCCCCTGCGAGGACGAGTACATGAAGTAAACAACCAGATCAATGACATTCAAGTGTCAATTTACTTAATAATACTTAACCATTTTTTTTAGAAACCTTTCCATAAAATGTATTCATCCCTTTTTAATTGGTACACACAAACAAACAAAGATTGCAACACTCATTGAGTATTGGTTAGTACACAATGTTATATGGTGTTATGTCCTTTCAGAAAAAGTAGCTTGTAGGGAGCATATTTTTGCTCAAATCCACTTCCTTTCATTCTATGATAATGGAAGGGTTTGAATGTTTATGGACTGAGAAATCTTTCCCCCACTATGTGTGACTCAGACCCAGGAGAACAAGGTTGCAGAAACTCTGATCATTCAGTAAGTGACGTTATAATGGAGAAAACTTACTGCTGTTTATTTTTTTTTTTAAAAAAACATAGATCCTGGGTCACGCCTCATGTTTTAGGGTCCTGTGGAAGTGGGGTTAAGATAGAAAGGGCTTCTCCCTTTGAGGTTGTTGATGTTAATATCTTCCTGAACTTTGTCCATGTCAATCTTACCTTTTACTTGTGGTTTAAAATCATTTGAATGTGTCAATAGTTTTTTAAAATTGAAATCTCCTAAATCCGATAAAATGAAATAAACCCATTTAGGGTATTGTGAATAGGACACAATGTTGTGTTTCCGTATAGGCAAGTGTCTCCTGCATTTTTAAAAATGTAATTCAGACAAATATTTGATTCATTTATATACATTTTTCTCACCCCAGAAGGCAACTAAGATGGTACCAGTAACCCAAAACTAAATATATACCGTTATTTGCAAGATGAAGATTCAGATATACCATGGTATCCCTTTATCCATGGTTTTGCTTTCCACAGTTTCAGTTACCCGCTGTCAACTGTGATCTGATAATATTAAACAGAGTATTTCAGAAATAATTCGTAAGTTTTAAATTGCTGCTATTCTGAGTAATATGACGAAATTTCATACCAGGACATGAACGATCCCTTTGTCCAGCGTATCTATACCATATATGGTCCCTGTGCTTTCGTCACTTAGCAGCCCTCACGGTCATCAGATTGAAATGTGCTGGTACCACAGACCTTGTGCCCAATTAACCCTGTTTTTACTTAATTATGATCCCAAAGCACAAGGATAGTGATGCTGGCAATTTGGATACACCAAAGAGAAGCCATAAAGTGCTTCCTTTAAGTGAAAAATTGAAAGTTCTCAACTTAATAAGGAAAGAAAAAAAATCATATACTGCAGTTGCTAAGATCTAACATAAGAATGAAACTTCTTCATGAAATTATCAAAAAGGAAAAAGAAATCCCCGGTAGTTTTGCTTTTGCACCTCAAAGTGCAAAAGTTACAAGCACAGTGTGTGGTAACTGCTTGGTGAAGATGGACATGGCATTAGATCTGTGGGTGGAAGGCACGAACAGAAACGTGTTCTGACTGACAGCAGTCAGGTTCCACACAATCTGTGCTTTCAGGCACAGTTTTCCTTGTGGGTCTAGGAACATATCCCTGCAGATAAAGGAGGGACTACTGAGTCTTACCATTTGATTTCCATGAACCTTCCTATAGAACTCGTATCATAGGCACATCATCTTGAAACATATGGACACAGATGGTCCTGAAAATGTTGCCTCACGACATGAATCCTGACCTCAGCCACGGGCTTTCCATTGCTTCCGCTAAAGGATGCAGCTCTTCCTGCTCTTCCATAACCTCAGGCAGTTTGGATGCTCTAACATCAGCTGGCTGTGCCGGGCCCCTTCCTCCCCCTGCGGGGGTGCTTCATTAGATTGTGCAATCCTTTGTGTGATCACACATTTAATTTACATTCTCTGAGGCCCACCAGGAGACAACATTCAACCGCATCAGTCTTGGAAATAATAATTGTAAACAACAGAGACAATGTTTGTTCTATTTATTTCTTAAACATTTGATGATTCCAAGCTCAATGTAATATTTAAGTATTATGTAAGAGAGTTAATATAGCTTATGCAACGTGTACTTATGAAGAATGACAGGCAAGAATGCCCAAAGTAGCCAAATCCACAGAGTTATGAATCCTAATCCTATGAAAATCGCTCACTTAATATTCTACTCTGACCAATACTCTGGAGCTTACTATTTTAATCTTCATTGTGGTGATAATAATAATTGGTAATTCAGAAAAGCCTGGGGGAAATAAACTATTCTCCAAATAAAAATTATTTAAATTATCCCCATACTGTATTTTAAAAAGAGACAACTACACCATATTTTTATCTTCAATGCAATGCCCAATTTCTCTAAAATTTTAAAATAGCTACATTAACTAACTTAGATTTAACATGCTCACCAAACACTTAATAAGTTTTGGAATTCCAATATTTAATGGATTTCATTTAGAATAGTATCCTAGAACCCAACAAAAAATATTTATGTTGAATTATTTTGTTTATAGAATATTAAAATTTACTCATAATAAGATCAGTTTTTCTAAATATAAACTATATATATAATCATTTTCATCAGGGTTATTTATTACATTTTGCAGACAAACGCACACAATATTACTAAAACTGTGAAGGGCTGGCTCTCTGTAGTAGGCACATTCATTCTCAATAAGCCAGGCAGAGTGAGCATTTTTTTCTTTGAAGGGATGGGTATCTGGCATGATGAAATGCATTTAGAAATATTTTTGTGGCCAGAATTTTGACAGATCCCTCTACTTAAATATGCTAAAAGCATATTGCTTAATACACATTTATTCATAATGCACTGACCTCTAAATTCCAACCTCAGAGGTCTATGAGTTCCACATAAATTAAGAACCCATGTTCTAAATTTATTCATTGAATCAAGACGAATATTGGGCCATGTTGTTTTCTTTATAGAATGGTCTTTATTTGCTTTTAATTTTTTTCTAACACCAGTTAAAATTATAGGCATTTGAAGTGAAAACCTAATACAAAACACTAGTGTGTATATTTAGGGACGTTTTTCTTTCAATCATTCATTTATTTAAAGTGCATTTATTGGGAACCTCTTCTGTGCTAGTCACTTTAAAGCCATGGTGATGTAGTGGAAAAAGGATTTTAAGAATTCTGCTCTTCTGAACTTACTTAATAGTAGTTGTGAAGTACAAATAATGAATAATAACAAAAATAACTAAATCCCATAGTCGTCTACAGAGTAAAAAATATTGTGGAAAAAATAAAGCAGAGAATGAATCAAAGTGATAAGGTAGCCAGAGAAAGTCTCCATGACATGGTGACCTTTGATGAAAAATTTCAGGGTGGTGAATGAGTGCAGCGTGTGGACATCCTAAAGAGCGTTCAAAGAAGAAGAATCAGCCAGTGTGAAGCTTCCGAGGCAGTGTGTACCTAGAGCCCTCAAGGAACAGCAAGAAAGTTAGAGTGATTGACAGAGTGATGAAGGGGAGAGATTAGAAAGCAGGCCAGAGAAATAACTGTGTGTTATAGACTAGAAGTCAAAGGAATAAAAGATGTGTGAATTTCAGGGCTATACTCACTGGCGATGAGACTTTGAGCAGGTCATTTAATACTTGTAACCTTTAAGTTTCCATTATTCACTTTCTCTGTAGCTGTGTGTCCTGATGTAATATAGAAGGCAGGTACAATTTGGCAGATGGTCCTGGTTCATGAAATTCAGTTTGCCATGAGAGGTATAATCTCATCCCAAGCAAAAACTCAGAGAGTGAGTTTTCTAAAAACACAACAGGCATTCACGTGCCAAACTGTCCTATGTCTCTCCTCTCCTTCCCTGATCAACTTTTAGAGGGCTTTATATGCTTGCTGTTTCCATGTCCCAGCTCCTCGTTACTCTGCAAGCCCACTCATTTTAACAAGACTCTTTCCACCAAGGTCATCATTGATGTCCCTGTAGCCAGATCACATTTTACTTAATCTCTCAGCGGCATTAAAAAATATCAAAACTTTCTCATCGAATCATTCGGCTATGGATTGAATGTGTCCTCCCCCCATTCCCAAATTCAGATGTTGAAACCCTAATCCCCAATGTGATGGTATTTGGAAATGGAGCCTTTGTCAAGAAATAAGGGATAGACAAAGTCAGGAGTTTGGGATCCTCATGATGAGATTAGTGACTTTATAAGAAGAGGAAGGTATCAGTCACTGTCTGTCCACGATATGCAGAAGGAGTTGGAACACAGCCATCCATAAGCCAGAGAGTGGACCCTCACCAGCTCTGGCACCCTGACATGAAACCCTTATCTCTGACTTCCAGCCTCTGGAACTGGGAGGTACTAAATTTATGTTGTTTAAGCATCCAGTCAATGGTATTTTGTTATGACAACCCAAGCTAACTAAAATGCACTTTTTTTTCTCACCTTTTAACTAGGCTTCTAACACTATCCTTGATGTCTTCTTTCAACTCTTGACTGTTCCTACATTGCCTTGTTTCCAGGCCATCTCCTTTTCCTGACCATTAAAGGATTAAGGGATTACTTTTCCTCAAAGCTCAGACACAAACCCTCATTTCTTTTCATTGTCTACCCCTCTACAGTTGTGATCCATGTTTATGACTTCAGTTGGCCTTTTGCTCATGGATTTATGTGTATCTTCAGTCCACAATTCTTCTCTGACATCCATAGCCATATATCCAACCACTTACTTTGATTTTACTTGTATGTCTTGAAGCTATTAATATATGCAAATTAACATGTCCAAAACTGAACTCATGGTCTTAGTCAGTGGCATAAACAATTACTGTGGGTAGAAATTGAGTTATCCTTAGTACTTCTCTAACCACTCACCATCAAATCAACCAATAAATCCTCCAAATTTTACTTCCTGTAGATCTTTCCAAGTTATTACCTTTTCCCACCCTCAGTGCCCACTATCTGGTTTAATTATTTCACCTGGTTTGTAATAACTTCCTAGTTGGTCACTCTCCAACTATTGTGTCACTCTTCTATGCTTCACATCGCATTCAAATTAATCTATAAAACGTGCAAATGCAAGCAAGTACTTCTCCTGCTTTAAAAGCTCTTCTTGTGGAGGGCCTACAAGGTCCTGCATGAACTGGCCCTGCTTTCATCTCCTGCCTTATTGTGTTTTTCCTTGACTTCTGATTTCTAGACACACTGCCATTATTTCTCTTCTTGTAACATGTCTTGTGTTGTTTCACCATAGTGCCTTCTAAATATTATTCTGTTTCCCAGGATGTTCTTCTCTTCCTCCTTCACTAAATTAACCTGCTGTTAAACAGCAGCTCATTCATCACTTTTTGAATGACTCTCTCAGACTGTGTAATTCCTGCTGTGATTCACTATTTTTGGCCCCAGTCACCTGTTATTCGTGTCACTTAATGGAATAGTTCTTTACTATGTATTATTTATTCACGTGTCTCTTTGATCAATATTTGTCTCCTCCTGTAGGCTGTGAACTTCATGAGGGTAGAGAATATGTCTAAGTTTTTGTTTTGTTTTGTTTTGTTTTGCTTTTGCTCACTACTTTATGTTCATAATTGAAGCCAGTGCCTGTCAGGTGATAGGTGCTCAATAAATACTGCTTCAATGAATGCATTAGAGAAAATGAAATTACTGGTAAGGAGATATGGTGGATAGATACTTGTCAAAGCAAAGAACAGTTAAGACTTTGAACTATCTTAGCCTTCAAAAAAACAGTAGGAGCATTTGAATCTACAGATGACAAATTGCCTTATTTATATACACCAGGGGGTGGTCTAAGATTTTTCAGGACCAATAAAATGTATAATTGAAAAGATATGGGGAAGAAGTAGTGATATTTTTTAGTTAATTAACCAGAAAATAATAGAGATTAAGTTATCTGGACATTGACACACTTTCACCTTTACACGAATTCAGCTAAAATGAGACAGAGTAAGACTATCTGAATCTCAGATAATCTTTAAGATTAAACTTTGGATTCAGTATCATTTTTTGATATTGTTACTCAGCAAAGACCTATTTTTATTTAGCTGCAAGATCATTGTCAGGATGACTTGATTTCAAAATGCTCCTTAATTTCCTGAAGAGTTGGAGTAGTAGTGACATTCTTAATTGGTGACCATACTATCTTATGGTTATATATCCGTGTTAAACCAGAACTCCTTAAGCATAAATAACACAACTTAGCTCTTTTTTTTTCAACCTTACTATATAGCATATATTAAGCATTTTGTTATTATTTTTTCAGATCTATTACTTTCTGAATTTGATTGCATTTTAAACTAAGCTTAGTGTTATCAGTAACAAAAAACCAATAATGTTTTCAGCTCCATTAATGTACTTAACTGAATATGAGATATGTCAGGTGTTTCCAATTTAAGTAACATTTGAGAAACTAATTCTTTTCTCTTTCTCGAACAACTGCTCTTGATAACTGTAATACCTTAACCTGTGAAAATTTTTATGAATTTTCCCAGGCAATTGGTTTCATAGAAAAGCATTCCTGATACAAGTTGAAACCAGCACTCTCAGAACCATGTTGAATGAAAATATTTAATTAATATAAAAATTGTATGACATTATGGAATAATATCATTATGAAATAATGTCCTTGTGAAATAATACATGTGACGATCGTGTATAGACACCAATACTTTCCTTGGCAACCTCAGTCTGAAAGTTCGATCACCTCACCCACACAGATAAATGTTTTAATCATTTTAACCCCTCTGCAGGAAGCTATAAAATATCTAGGGGCACTTTGGCACCCGTATTTAGCCACCCATCATTTACGGACTTTCGTTGTCTCCCTTCTTTGCCCAGGTTCACTCTCCCAGGGGAATCGTTATGTACAGAAGGTGTCAAGTCATGACAATTGGAACCTGGCAGAAAAATCTCTCTGATTTGCCTCATCAAAGGTTCCAACTTTCAAGAAGGGCTCTTGCTCTGTTTCCTGACTGCCCTTCCTCTTCTCTCCTTATAAATTTACCTTATGGCATAGCTGTCCTGAGACAAAAAGTTGTTTAGGCATCCTCTAAAAAATTTTGCTGTAATGTGCAACATTCAAAAATCAGATGAAAAGACGTTTTCCTTAATAACTCTTTGTCTATGCTACTATTCCCATTCATCTTGCCTGCAATTAATTTTCTGTTGCTATTGCTATTATTTGTGGTATTCTAATTATCTAGTGCAAAAGGAACTATTCCTATGGGGATTATGTAAGATTAAAATCTTAGAGTCTATCTTAAAGAAGATTCAATTTCTTTATCAAACTATTTTTTCATCTTTCATGTTAAAGTATAATTATATTTTAATTTAATCATCTTTAATTTGCTTGCTAACGTTTAGTAAAAAATAATTTCTTGTTTAAGATCATGGAATGGTAACTAATATCCTCTTTGGAATCTACTGCAGACTTATTTCGTGGGAGAGAGATGGAAGACGATTTGACTTGGATATGTTACCATTCCAGGCTGCCCTTTTTCAAGTGATTAAAATATAAAATAAAAGTACTATGAATCAAATTTAGTCATAGGAAACACTAGACATAAATTATGGAGGTGAAAAAAGAAGAAACAATCTTAATTAAGCCATCTATAGAATACTTGTTTTTATAAGCCAGAATGATTAGAGGAGATACCTTTTCATTTATTTATTTCTTTGACAACTGTGCATTGAGTTACATAATTTGCCCAAATCTGACTATTCTAGGTTCTGAGAATATTTTCAAAAAAAGAGAGCTGAGTCCTGGATTTCTGAAGTGAATATTCTAATTCCAATGGGGGAGATTAGAAACACACACACACACGCACACACACACACACACACACACATGCTTATTTCCATATATATATATATATATATATATATAGAGAGAGAGAGAGAGAGAGAGAGAGAGAGAGAGAGAGAGAGTGTGTACATATATAAAATAAGACTTCAGAGAGTGGTAGGTTCTAAGAGGAGAAATTAGTCAGGGTAAATAAATAGGAAATAGTCTGGTACAGGGTTTGGGGACAGCTGTTTTAGAAAAGGGGATCAAAGAACACTTAACCTGACATTGGAGAAGAGACTTGGGTGAAGAGAATGACATGTATATACAGTCTGAGGAAAGAGAATTCCTGTCAGAGAAAACAGAAGGTGAAAATTCCCTGGTGAAGCTCTGAGTTTGGTATTCTGAGGAACAGTGAGAAAGCGAGCCCTGGCTGTGTGGCAGTGAGCTAGACACAGCATGGCGGGAGATCAGGCCTTATAGGAGAAGGGGCCAGAATGCAAAGGCCTCGCAGATTGGGGGAAGCAATGAACTTTATGCTGAGCGAGATGGGAAGCCACAGGAGGGCTTGAACAGGTGAGAGACGTGACCAGTTTACGCTTTAAAAACATCCAGCTGGCCGGGCGCGGTGGCTCACGCCTGTAATCCTAGCACTCTGGGAGGCTGAGGTGGGCGGATCGTTTGAGGTCAGGAGTTCGAGACCAGCCTGAGCAAGAGCGAGACCCCCGTCTCTACTACAATAGAAAGAAATTAGATGGACAACTAAATATATATAGAAATAATTAGTCAGGCATGGTGGTGCATGCCTGTAGTCCCAGCTACTCGGGAGGCTGAGGCAGGAGGATCACTTGAGCCCAGGAGTTCGAGGTTGCTGTGAGCTAGGCTGACGCCACAGCACTCTACTCAGGGCAGTAGAGTGAGACTTTGTCTCAAAAAACAAACAAACAAACAAACAAACAAAAAACCCCCCAAAACATCCGGCTGCCTACTGGGAGGGGCTGGGGAGAGGATTGACTATCAGTGGAAAGAATGGAGGGCCAATGACCATTGTGAAGCTATTGCCTTTGTCCTGGGGAATGAAGGTGCTTAGATTAGGTTCACAGTTGTGTTGGTAGTAAGAATTGAGCAGTGTAGTGTAAAGAAATAAGTCAGAAATGACTCCTAGATTTAAGGTTTTAGCAATTGGACAAGTAATGGTACCAATTACTGAGATGATGAAGCTGGAAAAGGAACAGTTTTTGGGGAAAATATCTAAAATTATATTTTAGAAGTGTTAAGCTTGGGATGTCTACTGGCCTTGCTTATTTGACAGTAAGTCGTATGTTCCTAGAGCACAGGGGAGAGTTGAAGATAGGGATAGAAATGAGGAAGTGTTTAGGGTATTGATGAGATTTAAGTTTGGGAGTCAGGATATAAACACCAATGGAATGGAAACCAGGATTTCTCAATCCAGCATTACTGACATTTTGCGCTGCATAATTCCTTGCCGTGAGGGGGAGCGATTCTGTGCATTGTACAATGTTCGGCAGCATCCCTCACCTCTACAAACCAAATGCTAGTATGACCTCTTCGCCTTCATTGTGACAACCAACATTTCCAGACATTAATATCCCCAGGTAGAGAAAACTAACCCCTAGTTGAGAACCATTAGTGTAAATAGAGGCAGGAAGAGGAGCAGAAGAGACAACACGATGTCATCTCCGGGCCACCCCAATACATAGAGGTTGAGAAAAAGATGAGCAGCAAAGGAAACTCAGAAGGTGCAACAAATGAGGTATAAAAATTCCGAAGAAACATTTCAGTGAAAAGATAAAGCAATTGACTCCATCTTTTCTAATAAAATAATAGCAGTCCTAATACAGTAAAAATTCCTATTGACATAGTGCTGGTAATGCCAGTATTTCTAACTAGGTAAGTAGAGTGATTATTTTAAAAGGAAAATTGTGCTACTCCTCTGCTTCAATGTTCCCCATCTTTTAAAAAGTAAAAGCCAAAATCCTGACAATGGTCCAAGAGTTCCTGCGTGATCTGGGTCCCCTTCTCCCTCACTCTTCTCTCTGATTTTATCTCCTATGATAAACCCCGTGTTCACGCCACTCCACACAGGTGACATTGTTCTGTTTTTGTGCACGGTGCCCACGTCCCATATTCAGGGCTTTTGCCTTCACTGTTCATTCTAGTTGGATTGTTCCTCCCCAGATAGCTGAAGGGCTCCCCCTGAACCCCTTTCAGTTTTGCTCAAATGTCTTCTCCACTGACCACGATTTTCAACACTGCTACTCCTTTCAGGGGCAACTCCCTAAGCCACCCCTGCTGTCTCTTACTTCCTTGCATTTGTCACCACAGAACAAAAATGTAAGTTTTGTAAGAGATTTTTATCTGTGCCATTCGCTGCACCTATAACAGAATCAATGAACAGATAAATAAGCTAGGATTTATTAGAGGTTTACAGTGTTCCAGTCACAATTCTAAAAGCATCATAATATTATCAAATTAATTTTGTGTCATTTAAGTTTTATCAATCATTTTTGTTTATTTCTTCAATCAACAAACATACTGCCCTCCATTGTTCAACAAACACATTCAGTGATTACTATATGTCAGTTACTGTCTGGGAATAAGGTAACAGCTACACTTAGGAGAAAGACACAGTAGTCAGTATTTTTAACAGGGTAGGGTAAGGACGGTATTGTGAGGGAAGTCTGCCCAGGGGCCTGGCAAGCACAGTAGCACAAACCAACATTAGACTCAAGAGTCAGGGAAAGCTTTCTGGAAGAGCTGATCATTAAACTTTGTTTTAAAGATAGTAAGAATTAAGCTGGCACGAGACATGCCTTCCAGTAACAGTATGTGGGCTAGCGTAAAATAGTATGTTTCATTTTACAGTCTTCAAGGAGGTTTCATCATGCATTTATTGGCATGGCTAGGGATGAGATTCAGGTACGTATCAAAAAAGTTTTCCTATTCCTAGGTTTATTTAAGGGAGCCACTGAGAGATCTTCAAGCTAGAAAATGATATAATCACATGATCACATTACAGAAATTTCAGTTTGGCATGCATTGAAGGTTATACTGGCAAGGGACCAGACAGGAAACATGTAGGGTAGCAATGGACTATGGCATTTTCCCAATACGGACCATAGTCTGAATAAAAAGTGGCACTAAAATCGGCAAGGCGAGGTGTTATAGAAGTTTTATTATATTAAATTACTGTGAGCCAACAATTATAAATATTTTCTTGAGGCTAAATCATGTTAGGAAACCAATGGTCAATGACATTTTTTTCTTTGTGTCCACCGACTTTTTGAAAAATTCTGCATTATGAGTAATGCGTGTGACTGCATATGGAAACAATGGAGATTGAGCTGCTAAATATTACTTATGGCTAATAATATAGGATAAGATAAGCATTTTTTCACTTAACTTTTATTCAAATTTATTAGACATCCATTAAAAGCACAGGTTTTCCATTCCAAATGTTAAATATTTAGAACACTAAGACACAAATAATTCAGTAACAATAATTCAATGAAATGAGAAAAAAGCAAAATATATTAAAGCATATATTTGTTGTTTTCCAATATAGCGTAACTTGGCTTTGGATTTTTGTAGAAAAGTACACTAATGATTGAGAAAACTGATAGCTCTGTTATCTTTTGAAATAAGATCCCTCTAGTCCTTATTTAATAAAAGATTTTCTGTTGGTTCACCTAAATGTTGCCCTTTGATGAGCTTTAGACTTTATCAGTTTAAGGAGGACAGCCCTCAGATTAATGGCAGACTTAGAACCAGATGTCTGTTGTCAGGGCTGAAAACTCAATTAAAATGGAGGCCACAGAGGTGAAAGGACGAGAAAGGGTCAACTAGAGCTAGTCTGAGCAGGGCACAGGCTGGTAGAAATCAGAGATTTTGTGCTACATGGGCAGATCTGTTCAGGAGGCTAATCCGTAGACACTTTCATCAAATGCTTTGAAAATCCTGAACCATATGGGGTTTAGGGAGATATTAATCTCCACAAAAATTTCAGAAAGTATTTGCTCTGCATGTTGATCTCAAAAGTCAAACATAGTTTTGAAAAATCCATTAAGATTTATACATTAATACAGTCCTTGAAAGTCTCAGTAACATTTTTAGATCATATCTAAACACCTTTCTGCCTGTATATATTAATGTATGAATAATCTACCTATGTATTTATGTCTACTTAGTCAACAAACCATTGCAAAATTTTCTGACTGCTGTCTATTTCTTTAGTCTCTTCACCTGTCATGCCATCTTATATACACTCCTGATTAATCTTTCTAAAGCAGTGCTCTGTCAATATTTTGAAAAATCTATGAGAATTCCCAGTTTGTTACTGAATAAAGTCCAAATTGCTTTCTCTCCAAAGCAAGAATTTGTATGCTCTTATCCAATCTGCCTTGCATTCATGTATTCATCTCAGAGAATATTTAACATGTCCCCACTATGTGCCAGATATTTAAGCACCAATGTTGTATCTGTAAATAAACGAAGCCCCCAAACACAAGAAATTCATATTTTAGAGGGAGGATTAAAAGTATACATTGAGAAAAAATATATATACACATACATAGATAAAGGATGAAAATTACTTTGGAGAAAAACAAAGCAGTGTAAAAATGGATAAGGATTGGTGTGGTATTGGGGTGGGGTGCTATCTTTTTTTGTAAATGGTATTTAGAAAAAGCTTCACTGACAGGTTAATATTTGAGCAGAAGCTTCTAGATGATGAATGAGTCTTGAAGGATCTCAGGGAAGATCATTCCAGGCGAGAGAAACTTCAGGTACAAGGATCCTGATCGTGCTTGGTAAATAAGAGACAAGCAAAGGCTGCGGTTCTGCAGCAGAGTGAATGAAGAGGCACATACATAGCAGGTGATGTGGCCAGTGAGGCAGCAGGGCAGTCAGATCTGGTGGGATATAGTAGGGTATTATGAGGCCTATTGGCCTTGGATGAGATGGTGGGAAGTCATACGAGAATTTTACGAAAAGGGTGGTGTGATACAGCTTACATTTAAAAGGATCACTCTGGTTGGTGTGTTTTGAGTAGACTGCAGAGGGAAAATAAAAATTATGGAAATTATGAATTCATAGATGATTTAAAAATCGATGAACCTGTGAGCCCCCCAAGAAAGGCAGCATAGCTAGAACAGAGAGGAGGTCTGTGGACTTTATCTGGCCACTCTGATATTTATGCCCAGGAAGATGAGTAGGGCAGCAAGGGATCTTTAAAAGGAGTGGTCAGCAAGCAGGAGGAAAACCAAAAAAGTGTATTTCACATGAAGAAAGTGACCAAGGAGATTCACAGGATAGACAGGGTTAAATGCAGATGACAGGTCAAGAAGGTGAGGGCTGAGGATCACCCCTGGATTTAATAAGAGAGAAGTTATTAGTCTCTTGATAGTGCAATCAGTGAACTAGTACAGGTGAGAGCAGCCTGGGTGGAAGAGACAAATGCAGGCATCTTCCTTGAGTAGTTTTCTCATTAAAAACTAAGCAATAAAGCATAGATAGGGTGGTAGATGAAGGGTGATATAAGGTAAAAGAAAGTGTTTTTTAATGAAAGGAGTTTCAGCATATTTGCAAGCTGATGAGAAGGGGTTAGTAAAAAGAAGGAAAGAATGATGAGGAGAGGCTGAAATGAAGTGAGGACAGGCTCTTGTCACAGGGTCAGGGGGAATCCATCAGCTACACGTTTGGCCTCAGATGGGAACAGGCACGGTTTATAAAAATGTTAGAGAAGGAAAAATATAGAGATAGATTAGAAGATGTACTGGGAGTGCATGGAGATTTTATTCTGATCGTTTCCCTAATAGTTCTGGTAAATATTGAAAAAAGCTTCAGCTTCAAGTGAAGATGGATGAGAGATGTGGAGATATAAGGAGAGAGAAAGTGTGAAATTGTTATCCAAGATAGGGAGAGATTCATGAACCAGACAAATGTGCAGTTAAAGAAGTGTTGGCTCAGGCTAGTTGAGAATGAAGATGTAAGCCGGAAAGTTAGAAGACAGAAAATTAAATGCATAAAATTAAGTTTACTGAGAAGGATCAGTCATTATCACCAACAAATCTTTAGTATCACAAAGAGTATAATTGGTTGAATTATTAATATTAATACCGTGAACGATAAGATCATCGTTAAAGTGGAGATCAAAGCATTGGGAGACAAGGTATTGGAAAAACTACCTGTATAGGTATTGAAAATTGATCAAGAGTGTGACAAAGTAATTGTGGAGAATAAATCAGGAACTACAATGTGGATAGACCAAGGGAAATGAACCAAAAATCTGTAAGTGACTGCAAGAAGGAAATAGAGTGGGTGAGATAATCTAATGGCCTGAGCTTCAAGCCTGGGTTTCCAAAAGGGAAAGGTGGATAATACTAGAGGAAACAATGTGTCTCATGGAACCCACCCACTTCCAGGCCCAGTAGGACAAGGAATGTAGACGAGACAACAGCCACTGACAAAGAGGACTGCAATGGGAGCCTTGTCCTCAGAGAAGAACTAGGTATCAGAAAGAATTGAATATTCACAGAAGCAACTGAAGAACTGAGAGATGTTTTTACGATAAATGAACTGTAAGTTCCAGAGTGCATGATGAAAGGGTTTGGGGATCAAATATCTGATGGATGGTGAGGGTGACTTGGGTGATTCATATTTTTGATGAAGACTGATATAATCAGGAATTATTAATAATTTAGGGTGTGATACAAATGGTCCTCAGCGTTTTTCAGGCAGGTCGCATTGAAGAGGCCGTGTGTATTGATGGGGGTAGGCGTGGAAAGGGAGCATAGGGGAGAGTGAACAGGCATCCGTACAAGCAGGTGAGGACCACCGGAGCACATCAGAGGCTGCCTAGACAATGGCGATGATCACGATCCCTATTTCATTCCAAACCCAGTGCTTTCCACTGCCCTGTGCTGTAATTGTAATTGGCAACTTTTGAAATCCTAGACCCCTTCTTCCATGATGCCAATGGGGAAATGGAACCGGGGAGAAAAAACAACCTTAGCAGTAGCACTTGAACTTCGGAGTATCCTCCTCACTATTGCAGGCAGATAGGTGGGAGGGGCAATAATATTAAGACAAGTGAAATTCTGGATCCTCCCTTTTTTATTGATTTTCTTACTACTCCTTATTATACACATTATCTTCATTCTCTCCTCTGTTTTGGTTATTTCACACCTTTTTTGAAAATTTTTCTCATATTATTTTTTCTATGTGTAAACATGTGATTGTATGATGCTATCATCCTTCACTGAGAGATGTGGTTTATTTGACAGGAAAGAATACAAGCAGATAGGATAAAATGGGAAATTCCAGCAACGTTAGAGGTTTCCCTTAAGAGATTCATTTCTTTTATCAGTAATCAATTATAGATTCGTTGAATGTCTCAGCAAAGGTGCCACATGTAGGCTACAGCTGAGGTTTATAAATTAGCAAGCACATATACACTATTTCCCATTGTTCCGTGACCTTTTTTATTATCCTCACATGGGTACTTTGTAATTTCAATTTATGATATTTTTCACCACTGTGTATTTGCACTCTTGTATCATAGCAGAGCTCCTCGTCCTCAGATGAACAATCAGAATAGGCATGATTATGTGTCACTGCATATAGTATTTATGCATTTTATTTATGTCTGCGTAAGCTCTGTGAGGGCAGGGATACCAATCTGCTTTGTAAACTCTGTATAATACACTCCAAATGGTCTCTGTATATTTGATAAACATTTTTGAATAAACGAACAAATGAATGAATGTTGATTTTTAAAATGTTGATGAAAGTGTTAAATAATAAGTCGAGAATGAGGTAAGTAACTGAAAGAAAAACTTGAGAGGATTCCCAGACCACATTAAAAAACAAAACAAAACAAAACAAAACAAAACAAAACAAAACAAAATAACCTCAACTGTCAGAAAAAATTGCAAAAATCTTAAAAACTGGAGGATAAATTCGAAGGCAGAACATAAACCAAACAGGAATTCCAGGAAGTAAAAATAAAGAGATATGAAGAAAGGAAATAATCAGAGACACGAGTATTTAGATTGAAAAGGCTAGTCAAATACTGAGTAGGAATAAAAGTAACAATAAGGAAAAGATGCTCATTTAAATCTTGG
>RJWJ010020610.1:0-28834 GCA_004363605.1 Indri indri | reverse complement strand
CTTCCGTGCACCCCCGACCCCCGCGGGGCGGAGGAGGAGCAGGCCACGCGCCTGCCGTGAGCGGTAAGTGAGGCGGTGTCACGTAAGCGCCTGAACACCACCCGCGGCTGTGCCTGTCCGGGAACCGTATGTGCGCCAGAGCGCCAAGCTCCGTGGCACGAATAGTAAAGGTCTCGGGAAAAAGACAATCCTGTGACGCCGTGTTGGTCAAGAAGGCTTGGTGACGGCGGCGGGGCGTGGAGGGCAGAAGGAGGGTGTGTGCGTGTGGAGGAGCCGGGGATTCCGAGAGCGGCCGCAGGGCACCCCCGGGCCCAGGTGCACAGGCGCTGGAGGCAGAGGGTGGGCGGAGCGCGTGGGGGGCCCGACGCTGGGGGAGGGGAGGGGAGGGGAGGGCTGGTGAGCTGACGGATTCACGGGGCCTGGGAGGCAGGCGCGGTTGCTGGGGTGTGCTAACGACGGACTCCCGCCGACCGGGGGACGCAGGGTGGCCTTCAAGCACCCTCCTGTCCGCGCCTAGAGCCCCCCTCACCAACAGCCAGCAACTTAGTGCTTCGTCCAGCCAGAGCACTCCTGTTGTGTAAAGCTCAATTTATTTTTCTACAGCAAGAGAAACCTTAGGGGTCTCCTCTCAAACCCCTGGCCCCCAGCCAATGCTTATCCAGGCTTTGCCTGAAAACTTCCAGTAATGACCAACTCCGCCCCCCAGGCAGCCAGGCCGGGTGGAGAGGCTCCCTCCGCGCTGGGCAGGCGGCCTCTTCCTCCCGTGTGGACAGACCTCAGATACGCCAAGGTGCTGACGAGGCTCCTGACCGAGCTTATCTGAAGCAGCCTTTCCGGCTTCTTCAGCTGTTCTTGACAAGTCATGGAGCATGACCCGTAGGCCCTGCCCCGACCCGGAACTCTGTGGTTGTCCCCTATAAACGTCCTGAGCGCTGGCCCTCCGCCCCAAGGGCCTGACTGAGACGCAGGGGAGGGAGCCCGCCTCCCTGCTCTGCCGCACCGCACGGGGCCTCTCGGTGAAACACGGGGGATCGAGTGACCCGACAGACCGAGGTCTCGCACACCGGGGCCAGGAGGGAGGCGCGACTGCAAGCGCCCGGCAGGCAGAGACGGGAGATTAATTAACGTGAAGAACTCGCCGCAGAAGGGGGCACCATGACGGATGTGCCGACAGCCGCCCATAAACTCACTCAAGAAATTATGGAGCTGAAGAGGCCCCATGGGGCTGGGAGCTAAAACGACTAACTTCACATAAATGCCATTAATGGCGGCAGCCTGGAGATTTAAGGCAGCAATTTACTTGCGTGCTGGAAAGGGGACGAGCTCAGGCCCTTCTGAGGAAGCCCTGCTCCTTGTTCCAGACGACCCCTCTGGGGGCACCCGCCAACCTCAGGGTGGTGCTGGGCCCTGAGCCTCCTTGCAGGAAATCTAACCCGGCTCAAAATCATCTTGGGTGGCAGAAAGCAAGGAAGGGGAAGAAAGGGCCCAAGAAAAGAGAGAAAATAAGAGTGACTTGTGAGCTCTGCGTAGCTATTGTGAACAACGAAGACCAGGGGACAAAGTTCAAAACTCATCCACAGTGGAACTCTGGGATTCCAGACCACGGGTGTGGGGAGCCTGGGCCGTGTGCTCAGGTGTGACGCCTGTCTGACCAGGGATGGGCTTTTTAGCCTCTCCATGATGTGAGTCTCTGGAGGGTGAGAAAGGGAGGGGGCCCTGTATGGGAGAAAGAAGTTGGGAACTCTGTCACCTTCTGGCTGTGTGACCCTGGGCAAGTCACTGACCCTCTCTGGACTCAACATTCTCACCTATGAAACGAAGGGCTGGCCTATAGCCTTACAGACCCCTTCTGACTCTGCGATGCAGGTGTGATTAAGATCTCCATTTTACAGTGGGGAAACTGAGCCACAGAGGGGTGAGGTAATGTGTCCAAGGTCGTATAGCTCCAAAGTAGCAGGGAAGGCCTTGGGCAGGATTACAGAGTAAGTGGCTTCTCTCCAGGACCACAGCCTGCACCCTCGGCCCTCCTCTTCCCCTGGTGATCCGCGCACATCCTCAGGCTCTCTTACCCCTGCACTCTCGTGATGAGGAAAGAAAGAGCTTTATGGGTTCATCCCATGCACTCGGTGGCTACGTGGATAGACTTGGCATCAGATCTGCCTGGGTTCAAAGCCTGATTTTTATTAGCTGCTTGCTTTGAATAAGTGACTCAATTCTTTGAGCCTCAGTTTCCTTGTCTGTAAAATGGGGACGTATAATACCTTCCGCATAGGGTTAAATCAGTTAATGTATGAAAAGTGCTTGTAAGAGAGTAGCTGACATATAATCGGTGATCAAAAAACTGAACAATTATTAGTAATATTAAGAGAGAAATGACTGATATTGCTATCATGCACTCTAAGGGGACAAGGCCTTAAAATGAAGGGATGGCCACTAGACATCACTGGACCAGGCTGGAAAGGGATTGGGGTGTAAATCATGTCCCTTTCGTATCATACCGCATGGGTGACCATCTACTGCTAGCCTGGCCTTGGGAACTATGATAGAATAATGTCTTCTCTCCAACCTAAAAGCGACTGGGTTTCCCAAGGAGTCCTATAGAGGAAGGCCACCGTGCCCCATGTCTAGAAGACCCCCGTCTTGTCCCTGACAGCTGCAGGTGAGCTGTCTTTTCCTTTTGGGGTGTATAAGCCTCCTGTGTGGTCAGATGTCCTATTTCCCCGTGGTCCCGGAGAGTCTGAGAATGGCCCCTGCTGCCCTGACATCTTGTCAAAGGTGGGGTGGGGTGGGAAGGCAGGGAGAGGGGTGTGTGCCGGAGCTGGGGAGTTCGTTTGGTGTGGCTCAGCCCCCACCCTGCTGCCTCCCGGCCCACCACCTGCCCCCACCAAAGTGGCACCCAAGGCGGCCTGGCTCCACAGTGCCGGTGCCGTAGTGGCGCAGAGACATTTTCTGCTTGGGAGTGCTGCATGTTTATGGCCTGCCGAGATCACAACAACCCTGGTTTTCTTGCTTAGATTACGGCTGCAGATCAAGGGCAGGCAGTTCTGCCTCCTCCCGGTTTGTAGCAGTGATGATAATTATGATGGCACATCGTGCTTACATTGTGCCTTTTTAATAACCCCACATTGTTTGGCTGCTTAATATTTAATCCTGTTTTATATTTACTTTCTGATGGCTTAAAATCAGCAGGGTTTTAATTGCTTGTGTGGAGGAAGCCCAGCTGGGCCTGGGCAGGCAAGGTTCTGGAGAAGGTTCTGGAGGCTCCTTCCTCTGTGACCTTTCCACCCCGGCAGGCCGTGGCCCAGAGACCACTTTGCTTTTTCCCTGCTCTTTCTCTCACATGGTCTACTTCCTCTTTTCCCTACAACCTGCTTTCCCCGCTTTGATCTTCAATTCGTCATCCCGTTCAGTCTGTCTGTGTATGAGATGAAGAAAATGGGACCCGGCGTTACCACGTGACTTGTCAAAGCTTCGGAGCCGTTTAGCAGCGGGGCCAAGGCAAGGCCTGCCCTGGTGTTTCCTAGACCCCAAGCTGGGCGAGGACGTAGGAAAAGCCCCTCTGCCCGTGCGTTCGGGACGACATGTGCCACGTGCTTGATCTGTCAGACTGCAGAAGAGTAGTGAGGAAGGACTTTCCAAGTTATTTTTTCTGCAAAAGAAAATTAAACCAGACAGAATGTATAGTAGTTCCTCCCAGAAGTTTCCTGGGACAACAACTACAACCAGAATGTTCTGTTCTCTTCTGCCATGGGACTACAGCAGCCCTGCCATGGTACCCTACATCACCCCTTCCTGTCAGTAACTCGGCCTGCGAATGTGTACCTGAGCAGAGTCATTCCAGAGGTTGCCTGATACAGCCGAAAAAGCCGTGGACTCCAGACCTGTCCTCTGCGGCCGACTAGCTCTCACCTTGGGCCTCAGCTTGGGACCACCCCTTCTTCCTTCCACGGGGACAATAATCTCTACTTTGCCTGCACCGTAGGGGCACGTCCGTCAGGGTCCTCGCAGAAAACAGAGAGTGCTCTCATGCTGGGCAACTTAAGGAGAGTTTAATACAGGTGCAGGCAGGGTTTAAGGAAGTCGGCCAGCAAGAGTGCAGCTGTTACCACGAAAGGCGTGAAGGGACAGGCTGAGGGAGAAGTGACTGGAGGCAGAGAGGGAGGGTGGCTCTGTGGAAGGGATCACGTGGCCAGAGTGGTGGCTTCAGCAGCCAGGGGCAGCCCGTCCACGTCCAGGCCAGTCCTGCGAGCAGGGGCAGGGGAGCAAGTGCCCACAGCCTGGCCGATCCCAGCAGGAAGCGCAGGCACAGGAGAGCTCCTGACCGGCTTGCAAAGGTCGGCCTCCCGCACGCACAGTGCCCGTGGGGAGGGCCGAGAGGGGAAGGACGAGCCCGCAGATGTCCAGCACACAGGAGTCCCTAAAACTCCATGAAGCTGCGAGTGTTGTGATGACGGGTCCACAGCCAATGCCCAGCACCGGAAAGGAGTCCAGAGGATTCCAAGACACAGGCTCTGACCTTGAGAAAGTTATAGTTTTGCCAGGGCAACAAACCGAACACTTGTGAAATAATAACAAACTGTAAGAAAAACATGAAAATTAGTCAGTAATATTAGCAAATATTTATAGCACTTACCATTTTACAAAGATTTTTTACAAGTATTATTTCACCCAATCCTTACCAAAAGCCCTTGAAATAAATAACATCATCGTTTGCATTTTGCAGATGAGGAAACCTGGGCCTCGAAAGGTTACATAACTTACTCAGAGTCACACAGCTAGGAGAGGGTGGAACTAATACTCGGACACAGGTTTTTATTTAAAATTCTCGTGGACCCCAGTGTTGAAAGAGCTCAGAAGAGGGGTCCAGGGGCAGTTGGAGGGTCCTGGAGGCCTCCACAGACTAGAACTGGGCCTCCAGGAGTGGATGAAACTGTAATCTATCAGGGGCCAGAAACCTTTTCTGTAAAGGGCCAGGTGGCAACTCCTTTAGGCCCTGCAGGCCGCAGGAGTCTCTGCTGCAGCCGTGCACCCTGCTGCCGGCCTGTGACAGCAGCCAGTGACAGTGCATGCAGACAGGCGTGCCCTGCCCCAGGGAACTGGATTTACCAGACGGTGGCAGGCTGGGCTTGGCCCGGGGCTGTGGTTTGCTGACCCTGGAGTACGTGAGGGAGCGCACAGGCACTCCAGGGAGAAGACACGACATATGACACCACACGCAGAAAAGCCCAGAAGTTGGGATGAAGGTGGCACGTTCAGGGACAATGAGAAGGGCAGCCCGACGTGGGCGGAGAGTTTCTGCAGGCGTGACAGGAAGTGAGAGGGAAGAGAGTGTGTGTTAGCCAGCGAGGGCTGCCTAGCGCGGTCCCACAGGAAGTGATTTCTCCAGTTCTAGAGGCTGGAAGTCAGAGATGAAGGTGCTGGCAAGCTGGGTTCCTTGTGAGGCCGTGCGGAAGCGTCAGCTCCGGGCCCCTGTGGCTGGTACATGGCCATCTGCCCTCTGCGCCTATCAGCGTCCACATTCTTCCTTCTTCTAAGGATACCAGTCACAGTGGATCAGAGCCCACCCTCGTGACCTCATTTTAATGTAATCACCTCTCTAAAGACCCTGTCTGCAAATATGGCCACACCCTGAGGGGTGGGGGTGAGGACTTCAACATAGGAATTTCAGCGGTGGGACGTAATTCAACCCCTGACAGATTGGAGCCAAGTTACAGGGAGGTTTGGATTCCAAGTGGGGGTCGGTGAGGTAGGAAATGAGGAATCCTTTGGCTCGTTAGCCATAACTCTAATTAGTACTTTGAGAAAAATACTAATTTTACCACTCATGCAGAAAATAAGATAAAATGGACATCTGGCCAGGGACCCAGGAGTGTGTGGAAGCCTGGGCAGCTGGACCTAGCAGGTTGGGTGGCCTGGGACGCAGTCCGCTGGCTCTGTGTGACATTGTCCCACCCTGGGAAAGTCGGGTGGGTGAGCGGTGCCTTCAGCTCCTTCGTCCGCTGCACCCCCAGCCAGCGCCTGGGCTGTCTCGCCCTGGTGCACAGACCCTCTTCCCATGGGAGGAAGTAAGGGATCGATGGTGGCCGATGGGCTCTTTGACCTTGACGATGTGCTACTGGCTAAGTTCCGGAGTTAAGACGGGGCATTTCTCTTAGCAAATCTCACGAGAGGCCAGCCATCCCTGCTGGCCGTCGCATCAGGACGTCGCAAAGCCGCATCCCTGGGACAAAGGCAGAGCTGTGGCTGGGTGACCAAAGGGCTCAGAAATAGGCAGATGTTTTTCATATCTCCCCGAATTCATTCCTCACTGTCTCACATGGGGCTTTGCTCTGATGCCGCTCAGTCGAGATGCGTGGAAAGATCCGGGACAGGGAGCCCCAGGAGCAGGGCCAGATGTTTCCCACGTGGGTGCTCCTCCACGCAGCCCCTCCCAGCCCGGGGAGGGGAGGGAGGAGGGAGAGAGCGAAGCAGGGATTCCTTGGAAGATTTTGCTCACTGCGTCCTTTGTGGATTTATTGCTAAGTAACCTCAGTGGCCTTTTTCTTTTTTATCAACACTGAAGTTGCTCTGACTCTCAGACCTTTGCCAGACCCCTTCTGGAGTCATTCTTCGTTCACGTGGATGGCTTTGGCCATCTTTGGATGCGCATCGTGCTGGCCTGGTGAGATGCAATTGCTTTTTAAGGAAAACATGAATGTTGGCACGCTGGCACAGCCTGGGGCGTGTTCTCCACTTGCAGGTTTGTTTTAAGCAGTGTAAGGACCTGTTGGGAGCCCGTGGTTGGTTTTATCGCTTCATCTGGGGAAGGCCAGGCTGTGCGGGGAGCTGCTTTCTCTGCTGAGGCAGCCGCGGAAGGGCTGGCTGGCTGGTCTGTGCGGCTGCACTTGCAAAGCACCGCCTGGTGTTCAGTGGACGAACCCCAAATTTCCATGAATAAAGCTGCAGAGGGTTTGCGAACCCAGACATACCAGGGAATACCAGTCCCTGGCTCCGACCAATTGCTCCTCCCCCAGCATGATTTGTGTGATTTCCAGTTTTAGGAGATTATTTCATGGAGAAAATGACCTATAATAATGTCCCCAGCATCCACACAACTGTTCTCCAAGCAGTTCGGGGGGACTTGGTTGCTGTGCAGCGATAACTGCACCTGTGTTGAGACGGAAATAGTCCTGCTAGCACCTCTCGTGCAAGAATGGCCGCAGGAGTGGCCGCTTGGAGGGGGAGGGGAGAAGATGTTAATTCAAGGGTGTGATCAGTCGTTGACAAAATGGAGTCTATACAACTCAATGTAGCCATTGATGACGTCTCTAAAAAGGCAGTGATGTTATCCGTCACTTGCGATGACAGCTGTTCATCACACTTCCGAAGAAGTCTCATTTTCCTTCGGAATCTTCTCAGCAGAAGCCAAGGGACAGAACAGCCCAGAGACCCACATCTGGTCCACAGTACCTGGTAATGGTAAAGTTGGAAAGTGGGAAAATAGGCTCCATCTCCAGCTCCTTCCTCAGCGTTCTCCTTCCAGACTCCGTTCGATAAAGCACAGGGTGTCTCACAGAGGGTGTGCTGCCATGACGTTGTCTGCAGACAAGCAGACAGCCAAGCTTCACTTCTGAGGGCAATGGAGTGGGCCGCCTTTGGAGAAAACGTGCCCTTGGCTGTCTTTTTGCCTTCGTTGCCAACCAGGTCATCGTTTGAGTGAGCAAAGGAGGGGTCCGGTCTTCTGTGTCATCCATGGAAGAAGCATCTAGCATTTATGGTTCTAAACTTTCAACAATTTGGACATTCAGTTTCCTAGAAGTTTCCCTGAAAGAATCAGCTGTGATACCGCTGTCGAATCCCTTAGTAATAGGAGCACAAATGCCATTTCACCTGTTTTAGTCCCCCAGGTGCTTATGGGATAAACTATCACAAATTAATAGGCATAATATGTTAAAGTATTGCTCCTTCCAGGTGAGATATTTCATTTCAGCAAGGAACATTTAGATATATGACTTGACCCAAAAGAGCAGATCTAATGGAGATCCCTGCAAGCCATCAAGGGAGATGACTGAGAGGATCTTCAAGTCACTTTCCACACAGGTGGCTGCCAACCTGGCCCCCATGAAAGACTAGCCCTGGTCAAATTCAGCGATACTTAAATGGCTGCGTATTTGTCAAGCTCTTCCTATTGCTTTTAAAGTTATCATACGGTTACTTCTGATATTGAACAAGATGGCACACTCAGGATGTCAAAACCAGAAGCCGGATGATGCCTCTGCGCGAAAGGTCTTGATGTCTGGGGCTCTCCTCCACTGCCCAGGGCTTCTGCCCTCAGCCAGCCACGGGGACAGATAGAGCCTGGCGTTTTCCCCTCCACGCTGCCCAACAAAGACCGTTTATTATGAGATTCTCACACTAGTGACTGTTATCATTCCACACGGAGACATACCTCCCTCTAGAACTTGAACCGAATCATTCATTTCCGTTCCTAACTCTCGGTACTTTTCTCATATGGGATTTTTGATAAGCGAACAAGTAAATGTTGCTGGTTGTAACATTTCTGTTTATTCTATACTTTGTATTTTAAAGAAGAGTGTGTTTGAGACATGACCCTTTACATAGCTTAAAAGTAAGCCTGGCCCTTTTCTGTAATGCACTAGTGTTCAGAATTCTCACCAAAAAGCAACATTCAAGGAAGTTCATTGAAAATAATGAGTTCCAGGAGAGGAGGACGAAATAAAGAAACTCCTAAAGCCCGGCTTGCCCTCCCCTCACCCCTTCCTGGTGTGGGGGGAGAGGGTGCCACTCGCCCATTCCTGGTCAGGGCACAGTGCCCCCCCGGGAGGGGCCGTGGACTCCCCGCTTCCCCCAGCTGCTGCTCCATGTTGAGAAGTTGAGACTGTGCCTCACGGGCCTCTCGTTCCCAGCACCCTCTGCGGTGGCCGCGCAGAGACGCTGTCAATGCCAGCTCTGTCAGATGAAGTGGGAAAACTCTCTGTGAGCAATCAGCTAAAGCATTTGGCATCCAGAACTCAAAATCCATGCAGAATCCAGAGCTCCCCTCCTCCCCGTGCAGTGATTGGGGTCTTCACACTCTGCCAGGGCACCCTCCTTGTCAACAGCAGCCCAGACCCAGAATTCTTCTCCCTGATTTACAGACCTCCTAGGAGACTACCCGTGGATGACACTTTGACTCCTTTGCCCATTCAAACTGATGGAAAGCAGATACAGCTGTGTTTTGGCTGTGGTCAGGCCCAAGGTGCTCACTAGGACTTTACGAATGGAATTGAACGATAGAATGGATGGAAGGGCCAGTGGGTCAGTGGGTTGTTTTTCCACCTGCAAGTGACAAGATCCAGTTGTGGGCGGCGAGGGAGCCCCTGTCCGCGGCAGGTGGAATTCTACAATGTGGTCCTGTGCAGGGGAGCAGACAAGTCACCTGGCCGTTGCGAGGGGTGAAGGGTACCAGTGCCACAGCTTGATTTTATCAGCCACCCACCTGAGCCTGTACAGGGGGTGCCCCCCTCAGGAGGCAGCGGGCCAAGCGGCAGCTCCGCTCTTGGAAGCCCTCTCCCCAGAGTCACTGATTGACCCACGACTGCAGACCGGAGCCCTGCTGGACTAGCTCCTTCCCCCAGGGCCCATCACTTGTTCTGTGTTGTCAGTTCATGGGATTTGGGGGTTTAGTTATATCTCGCGATGTTTTCCTGTGTGTTTTGGTTTATTGCTTTTTAATTTTTTTTGTTTTGGTTTGTTTTCGGAGATCAAAACGGATGTTCTGTGTGAAAGCTGAGCTCCTTGCTTCTTTCCTTTGCCCGTGGCTGACTGCACGTTCTCTGTCGATGTCTTGTTCCTGGTTCTTGACACTGATCGTCCTGTCTGTGCAAGGAGGCACCCGGTGGGCTTGCTCGATCAGAAGAAAGGGAAGTTTGCTTGGTTTAGTCACTCCACAGAAACCCATGGTAACGTTCCCCTGAGCCCTGCGTGTAAATGCGTGTTGGCACCCACAGCAGTGGACGGGAGGGCGTTTCTCTGCTGGCTGGTGCTTCAGTAGCTCTGTGTGTGCGTTTGTGTGTGTGTGTGCGCGCGCGCGCGTGTGCACACATGTGCATTCGGTGTCTGCTAGGGCTAGCGACTGTCTCACCAGACGAGGAGTACTGTCTGGAAGGAGAGCTGAACCAGCACAGATGACGTGATGGCCGCTCTAAGAACAAGGTTGGCGAAACTAAGGAACTCCTGTCATGTTCAGAGGGGCATAGAGGGTGAAGAAGAATTCTTTGAGTCAAACTTTTATTTAGAAGAAAAATATAGTAATAAAATGAAATGGCTTCTTCTAAGCCACCAACCTGGGTTCTAAGCTGGAAAACCGTCACTGTTCTGGAAATCCAGCCCCCCACTGCCTTGGGAAGAGGCTGGATCTGGCCTGGACGAGTTGGCTCTAGTGGAATTAAATGGCTCATAGCTAGCTCAGCCCAGAGTTGGGAGCATCAGGGCGGCTAAAAGGGGAACGAGTATCCCTGCAGGCTGTCTTTAGGCCACATTTAAAGTTAGTTTTGTGGATTCCACACTCAACCCTCCTTCACTCCTGGTGTCTGCAGTGCTAGTTTGAGTCTTAGTCTGTGATTCACTCTGAGCTCTCTGTCCTAGGCACGGTCCTAGGTGTACTTGACCCAGGGCCCAGCACCTGCGAGAAATGGGGAGCCCTCCACACCCATGTGGTCGTCCACACAGGTGGCAACGTGCCCTTTCTACCAGCGAGCTGGGCCCTAGTCTCGGGGATGGACCCCCTTAGAGTTGGCGGGTGGAAAGAAGAAAAGGAAATACCATACTTTCATGAAAGCTCCTCTTTCTCTGACGAGTAGCAGAAGCAAATGGGAAAGCTTCCACAGCTCTTCTGAGGCCGTAGAATGGAAGGTAGGGAAGGGATTCAATGGCCAGTGTTTCACTGCTAAGGTAAAACACTCTGGTCACCAGATGTCCTCCCACGTTCCCACTGGTTTACAGCATCCCCTCAGCAAAAGCTCCCGCAGACAAGAGCAGGCGGTCAGTCCAGGAGATCCCCGAGCCTGGCTAGGCCAGTACAGGGGCCTCGACCCTGCCGGTCAGTGGCCAAGGCGCTCAGGCTCTCCTCCTGCTGGCGCTGGGTCTCGGCATCGGGTGTGTTGCAAACTAACGCTGTCTCTCCCTGCCTCACACCTTGCTGCATCCCGTTGACTCTTGCAGTGAGCATGCCCACCAGCGAGACCGAGTCTGTCAACACCGAAAATGTGGCTGGAGGCGACATCGAGGGCGAGAACTGCGGGGCCAGGCTGGCGTGAGTAGGCACGGCGAGCCCAGGGGCTGGGGCTTTTCCTGGGGTGCGGGCAGGGAGGCGGTGTCTGGGGGTCAGAGAGGTGGCTCGCCACCAGGAGGGGCAGAAGTCAGAGCTGCAGCAAGAAACAGCAACGTGGGGTGGGAGCCCTTGGGGAGCAGAGGCCTGGGGTGCTCTCATACAGCCGCGGCTCATCTTCAGCTCTTCTCTGAGGCCGACTCTGGGATCTTGAGCGCTTTTCATCACCAGAGAAATTCTCAGGATGTGGGTGGGGGTGGCCCCAAAGTCTGTTCTTCCTGGTCCTGTCGCCCCTCCTTGTAGGAGACGGCAAGGTGAGGGTCCCCGGGCCTACTCCCCACACTTGCATTCTGATTAATGTGACCCAGAAGAAAAGCAGATGGTAAGAAAATGCTCTGGGAGATGACAGACACGAGCGTCCTCACCTACAGTAAAAGAGAAGCAGGGTGCCTGAAATGCCCCCAGAGTCGCCTGTGGTCAGAATACGAGCTGCTGCTTTTCCAGAGACCGGCGCCTCAGGACGCAGAGCGTGGGGGTTGGCCCTGTGCGGTCAGGAGCCGCACTGGCCTGAGGGGAGGCCCCCCGGCCTGTTCAGCTTCCGCTGTGGGGAGTGGGAACTGCGTTTCTGGCTGCTCGGGATATAAGGAGCTCAGCCTGGTCGCCGAGAGGACCTGCAGATGGAGGCGCTGAGTAGGACCAGTCTGAGTCGCTCCCTCCGCGGAGCAGGGTCTTCCTTCCCCGCCCCCTGCCTCTGGCAGAGGGCACAAGGACGCGCGGTAGATGAGGCTGCGTGGCGGTGCTGGCCGCGAGAAGGGCCGGGAGCCAGTAACCGGACGGGGAGGCGAGGCTGAGGAGGGCCCAGCTCGTGCTGTGTTTCCAGGGCGCGCAGGCTTCAGTATCACTCACTCTGACAGCGGCACCAGGGAGTCTGCACTGCAGATTTCTCAGCCTTGTCGGGAAGCAATTATTGTCAAAATGTTGTTAAAATACGATGCTAATTACATGTTAAAGCAGCAGTCCAAACCTTTTCCCTCTTCTTTTGGAATCGTGCAAAACAAGCGCTTGAGTTTCTGGAAGTTGGCCCCAGACAGCAACACTAGGGAAACGCACATTGGAAGGTTTCAAAATCCATAAGTTCTAGGCCTTTCTGTTGTCTTGACTCCAAGAGGAGGGTTGGAGAGAAGATGATCAAAGACCCTGCAACTCTGGCTTTGGGGCATGGCCCAAGTTGCAACCAGGAGAGACTGGGGAGCTGGCACCAGGAAGTCACTGGGAGTGCGTCTCAGGAGAGCGTGAGGCTCTGCTGGAAAGAGAACATGGTCGTCCCCCGTGAAGGGAAGCTGGCAGTCTCTAGTCTGTCTGTCATCTCCTCCAAGGATGCACTCCACCAGCTTCAGAGCTCTGCAGGAACGGTCCCTGTTGTCTCTGTGCACACCCACATTTACGTGTCTGCTTTGTGCATGCAAAATGCCCACTTGCAGTACCAGGATTACAGTCTGCACTCGAGGGATCCTGGTCTTTCCACACCCCCTGCCTCCCACCCGCCCCAGACAGCAATGGGATAAGACTCTGCTGACGGTTCTGGTGGGAGAAGCAGCCCGAGGACTGAGCCTGGGGCAGGGAGAGGCCTGCACTTTTAAAGCTAAGGGTTTAAAGTCTTAGTGATAAGAGGCCCGAGTGAGGATTGCTATGCAGTGAGAAAACCTGGATGAACGTGGTCCCTGCGGGGGCAGGGCAGGGATAAAAGAACTGCCACGTGATGTTTTCTTGGGGCGGGAGCCGGTGGGCAGGGAGGTGATGAAGAGGAAGAGCCACCACAGTTTGAACGGGTAAAAGGGTACTGAGGCAGAAGTAAAATCTGAAGCAGGGCCCTGGAGGGATCTGCAGGTGTCACGGAGACGGCAGGCCGTGCAGCGCAGGGCTCCACCATGGCCAGGGGTGGGACACACGTTTGAGGTTATCGGGATAAAAACCGTGAAAGAGGTGAGAGGACGAGGCTGTTCACAGAGGACCGGAAGGCAGAAGACCAGGGCCGAACCCGACGCACAGGAGAACACGACCAAGCAGACGAGACAATGCGGCGTGTTAGGAGAACAGCAGCGCGGCCTGGGGCCCCCGGGAGGAGGGATTTCAGGACAGGGCGGCCAGCCGGGCGCCAGGCGATGATGACACAGCAGGGGCGGAAGCAGGCACCGTGGAGTCGGAGCGCGCGACCTAGTGCGCCATAGACGCCGAGCAGATGGAGAGGGGACTGGATGCTGGGGTGAGCGCTAAGAAGAAAAAGTAAATGCAATGTCAGGTTAGTCGCAGAGGGACCTGACTGAGACGGGCAGGTAGGAAAGGCTTTGAAGAACTGAAATTTCAACTGAGAACTGAAGGCTGAACATAAGTCACCAAGATGAAGAATGAGGAAGAATGTTCCAACCAGAGACACCAGCGTGTTTCCAGGCCCTGGGTACGGCCAGAACAGGTGTGAGCAGAGGGAGCAGGGGTGAGGCCACAGACAGGGCCGGGCCTGGTAGAACCTTAATGATTTGAGTCTTAGAGACGAGGTCTTGCTATGTTGCCCCGGCTAGTCTCGAATGCCCAAGCTCAAGCAATCCTCCCGCCTCAGACTCCTGAGCAGCTGGGACTATAGAGCATGAGCCAGTCTTAGTTCGGTATTCCCAGAGGATCTCTGTGGGGTAAGAGCCAGGCACCCCACACGGTGAGCGGCAGTAGCGTGACCAGGTGTGAGATGAGGGGACGGCAGCCGAGGCTGCTGGTGGAAAGAAGGGGACCGCTGTTTGTGGGTTCTGGAGCGCTACTCCACAGGGCTCGAGGGACTGCTGTGGGCATCCAGCTCGGCAGGGGCACGGGCCAGGGCAGGGCGCTGCCTCGGGAAGTGAGTGTGGAGGGAGGGCGGAAGAGCACGAAGAGAGGGGTGGCAGAGGAAGGCCAGCAGGCCCCGCGGCGACAGGCCGAGGCGGAGCCCGCGAGAGGCTTGCAGGAGACGTGGCTTCGGAGGAAGGGAAGGCTGACGTCACAGACGGTTTGAGACACTGAACTTACACCGGAAGGAGGGGTTCCTCTACCTCTGGGACTCGCCGGAAGATGGAAAAGGAGACCTGGCGTCAGGAGTCCTGGTAGCTCTGTGACCTCGGCCAGAGCACTCGCTCTGAGTCTTGGCCCCTTCCTCTGGGAAGCAGAGGGCCAGGACCGACCACAGGTTTCCCGGTGCTCTCAGCAGAGGCCGGGGGGCCTGGAAACCGCCTGCAGGGGCCACCACAGAAGGGACATACGGGGCTTCCATGGAGGGCCTCATACGAAGAAAGCATCCTACAACTGGAGAAATTACAAACCATAGGTCCACGTGGGCACAGTAGCCAAGGGTCCCTTCCAGCTCTCAAAGCTTGTTGCAGTTTTATAAAGAATGCAAGTCAGAAAAGGTTCTGATGAAGGAGTCTGCGACAGGGGTCATGCCAAGAGGCCTCCGGAAGCGAGGGCGAGGTGGCGTAGGAACTTAGAGGACAGTGCTGGACAGTCACACTGCTGAGTCGCCGAGAGGTCGCTGAAAGAGCAGCACCAAAGCCGGAGTGGAGACCGACGCCCGAATGTGGAGTCGGCCTTGCGGAACAGTTCCACGTGTTTTGTGGCAGACTTGGTGGCCTGCGAGCACCGACCACAGGGGTGAGCCAGGGTGGTGTTCAGCCACGTAGGCCCCGCGGTGTGGAGCCACCGTCGCATGAGGCAACGCTGCGTGACTGTGGGGCCACGCCAAGTGCCAGCAGTCGAGCCTGGTATCAAAGGGTGAGAGACCGGGGGACCCAGTGGGGACAAAGATCGGGTTCCATGAAAGAGCAGGAGGGACAATAGCAAAGGAGACTCCGGGCAGACGTGGGGCCGCCACGCTCCGCACCCGGCAGATAGAGCAGCGCCGTGCGACAACAAGGGCCGGGGTGGACTCTGCAGCGATCCTAGCTGTGAGTTAAGGACACCGAGTCAGACGTGCTGTCAGCCCATGGACGGCTGCGGGGCCATCCGACTTGCGTTACAGGCAAATTTGGGACAAATCAGGGAAATGCTGTTGTACACAGCAGGCAGTAAACATATGGTGCTCATTATCCTAAGAAGGGGGAGAGGCTGAAAATATAAATAGCTCCCAAGAAGTTCAAGTATCTGTCAAATAATGACAAACGCAAGTTGAGCAGCTAAGCAAAAAAAAGTTTCGGGTCTGTCTGTAATTTTGAACCTCAAAATCGGGGAAGAACCTCCCGGTCTCCCCGCAGGTTCATCCGAGAGGCCCGGGCGGAATGAACCCCAGGCCCAGCCCGGGGCGTGGCTCTGACGGCCTCGTGTGCTGGTGACTCTGGCTCTTCTTCGAGAATCCACGTTGCTCAGGCGGCGACGACGGACGAGCCGGGACGTCTCGCACCCTGCCCCTGCCCGCTGCGCTCGGACGGGCCGGGGCACTCGGCTGCTCAGAGGACGTTTCAGAGTCTGAGGAGATTTTGAAAACCAGCAGGAGGGAGCGTTCGCCACAGGTTAGGTGGCCCAGGGCGTGGACTGGCTCCACGATTCCAGAGCACCGGCACTGCCGAGCCGGCGTCCTCACACGGCGGGAGCCGCTCTCCCGGCTCCAAGCTCCTCTGCTGCCACATGGTGGGGTCCTGCTATGCAACGGGACTCACAAAGGGTTCTAAGCTCGGCTCCCCGAGGGCCTGGAGTGTTCTGTAGTCTCCAGACAGATGCCACTTGAGCGATACCCTGCCCTTCCTGAGTCGAGGTGTGTGAGTGACATGGTACCTAGCGGTTCTGCTGAGTCCTTGTAAAATGTGCCAGTCTTAAAAAGGGAGGAACGTTTATGGACCCCGTGAACTTAAAATTATGCTCACAATCCCCTGAGAACAGCAACAACAACAAAAACATCGGCCTTCAAATGCAGTGTCCGGGCTCGTACATCAGGACTTGTACCTAAGTGGACAAGAAAGTTCTGCTCCGTTCCCAGCTCAGAATGTGCCAGGATGCCACGGAAGGACCCACGGCCAATGATCAGGCCTGAACTGGGACCTCATTTCAGACAGCCTCCCCTGCCCTGAGCCCAGGTCCCAGAGTCCTTCCCTGGGAGGGGTGAACACCCGGATTCAGGTCTCTCCATAGAGGAGTTTTTAAGAACCCACTTTTGCTCATGACCCCCGTGGACTGAGACTGGGAGAGCCTCACGGCAAGGGCCGGTGGTCTGCATCACAGGGCACCCCGGATGGGACCACTGAGGCACTTCTGGAAGAAGGCCCGGGCCAGCCTTTGGAAACAGAGTGACAAGCCTGGAGGCCAGGGTCACCCACGTGGGCTCGTGTTTGCCAACAAGGAGAGGCGCCTGCCCAACAGCAGACCCGGGGAGGACGCCGACGTCCCGTGGGCAGCATGGCTCTGCTGGAGCAGGGAGCACGCTGGCTCCCATCGCCCAGTTAGCAGCGGGAGGACATTTGCTTCCCCCATTACACTGGCCCTAAATGACCACGCTGCCCTTGGCGCCGGGCCCCTCCCACACGCGCTGTTAACGTGCGATTAGGCCTCCAGCCGCACAGGCAGTCTTTGGGGGTGGGAGGAGGTTATTAGCCAACGGTTCCGAGCCGTAAAGGCACTTGGCTCGGATTCTCGGTGCCCCAGAGATGTAATTATCTCATGCACAATGGTTTTGCCACCTGTCACATCTTCTGGTTTGATTTTTTTTTAATAAAAAATAATGAGGGGGGTTGATGTTTTCTTGCCTCTGCGACATGGCTCGCCTTGTGCCGGCGGGGATGGCACAGTGGAGGCAGTCGCCTCCCGACCGCCCTCTCCGGCTCGCTCCCTGCGCTCTCCTCGTCTCCCTGCTGCCGTCTCCGTTCCCTCTTTTGTCTCTGACTCCCTCTCTGCCCCATCACCGCCTGCACCCTCCAGGGCTTGCTCCCTCGTCCCAGCACGGAAGCCGAGCTGCCTCTGTCAGAGCTGGCGTCCCCTCCGCTCTCCCCGTCCCTGTCCCTCTCGCGCACACTTCCCGTTACAGGCTCGCTCTCCCCCGCTGCTCCCAGCCTCCTCTGGACTCCTTCCTGATGAACTAGGTAGTCCCAGGACCTCCCCGAAGGTCCCGCCTTTCAGTGGAACCTCCTGTCCCCATTCGATGACCCTTCCAGGCGGCCACCGTCACACTTGCCCTGTGCTTCTGCCCAGACACCCCCAGGCCTTCGGGCCCTGTGTGGGCTTCTCCTCGGAGGCCACAGCCGGTTCTCCAGTCCGTCTGCAGCTGTGGTGTCCGCTCCCTTTCCAGGCGGCTCCTTCTGCCCATGTCGCGCATAAGCCCGCTGTGGCCGGGTAGTGCAGACAGCTGTGAGGCCTGTGTCCGCGTGCTCCTGCCTCTCTGCAGCGGGGTCCTCCTGCCTTCAGGAGAGGCCTTCCCTCCCTCTGTGGCCTTTCTCAGGGTGCACCTCTTCCCAGCCTGACCTCGCAGACCTTGCGGAGCAGACCCTGGTGGTCTGAGGACACGGTGCTGCCCCTCCAGTGAGGACCGTCTGTGCTTAGAAGATGCTAAATGTGTGCACGTCAGCTGGGCCAGACCCAGGCTCCGCATCTAAACGCACAGGCGGTGTTCTCTCTTCCCAGGTTGTTCTAACTCACACCACGCACCCTTCCCGTGCCCATATGCGGCTACCTGGGGAACACCAAACTTCCCTGGATTGCTAACGGCTTCACGCAGATGAAAGCATGTGTGTCCTTTGGTAATGTGTCCTTTTTCTCTTTCAGCCACCGGATCTCCAAGTCGAAGTTCAGGTGAGTGCGATGTAACCGCCCTCCTCCCCTCCTGCCCACAGCTCTGTCCTTGCCCCTCGGGCAGCCCGAGGGAGGGGTGTGGTTCTAAGGGGGCAACTGCTTCTTTCTGTAGGCTAGTCAAGAAGTGTATGAATCAGACCAGGAAGTAATTCATGGGTAGATGTTGGTGGAATTATCCCGGACTGCCAGTCCTTTGGGCAGTGCCATCCCTAGAAGCTTGTCAGGCCAAATGTGTCTTCCTCCCTTTAAGGTGAAGTCCAGTTAAAATAAACATGAAGTGAACCTTTGTGGCTATCTTGACCTATTTCATGTTTGTAGAACATGGTGAGATATGAACTTCAAGGATGGAGAGCATATAGGATTATGACACTCGTCTGTGTCACTGTTCGGTGACAATGTCAGAACCTTCCAGAGGACCCTTGGTCTTCAGTCCCCATCCGCCCCCAGCCTCACCTGCTGCACTCCCTGCAAAGACCCTTCGTTCCTGCTACAGGGAACCTCTTGCAGTTTCCCAGACGTTCCCTGTCCCTGTACATAGGGAGGCCTCTGCGCGGAGCCTTTCCTCCGCCTAAATCGCACGTGCCTGTGTCGTCAAGAAGCTAGATTTTTGTCAGGAATCGCACATGTTACTGCATCTATGACACCTTCTGCAGACTCCCAGGGGATCTGCTCACCTCCCCCAGCCCCAGGGGCATTGTTGGCACCTCTGTCGCAGAGCCAGTCCGGTTCCGCTGCATTTTAATTGTTGGCTCACAGGCCTGTTCCTGAGGCCTGTCTGCGGCCTCAGCGGCATTCAGGCATCTCTCGAAGCTTGGAGACTGGGCCCACCCTGCTGTGCACTGACCTCTGGGAAGGGTCTCTCCTTCGTCAGCCACCACCCAGGACGTAGCAGAAACGGGGAAGGAGAAGCAGACCTTGTGCTACTCCCCGATGGCTTTCTCTCACTCGTAGGTCGGCGCTGTCATTTAAACCCATTTTCAGATGAGGATCCTGAGGCTTAGGGAGGCCCAGGGTGACAGGGCTTGCGTGTGGCTGAGTCAGGACCCATACCAGAGCCTGTTGCCAGTCACGATGCCACCTCGTGACGAGGTTCTGCCCCCGAATGCTGGGTCCTGTTCCTGCAGAGCCGGCGCGTGTCGGGCGCATGGTGGTGAGTCTAGAGCTGGCTGTCGAATAGAAATACAACCCGAGCCACACACATACTTTTTAAAATGTTCTAGTGACCGTGTTAAAAAAGTACAAAGAAACAGGAGGAATTAATCTTAACATCTTTTATTTAAACCGGTGTCTCTAAAATATTATTTCAATATGTAATTAATATAAAAATTATTAAGGAGCTATCTTACATTCATGTTTTTGTACAAAGTCTTTGAAATCCAGTGTGTATGTTATACTTACTGCACATCTCGGTTTGGGTTGACCACAATCCTGTGGACAGTAGCCACATGTTGCTAGTGGCTGCCACATGGGACAGCGTCACCCTAGAGATTCTGAGCAGATAGCAGACAGCAGCCATGCTACCTGGATTTTACAGCCCACTGCTGGTGTGTGTTTAGGGATTCTCAAAGGCTGGCAGTAGATTGAAAATGCCACCGAAATTATCGCAGTATTTCTAATCATTTTCTGAGATGAAACAGTTTAATAATGACAACAGAATTTAAGCTTGAAAGTGATCTATTCCATTTGCAGGACTGAATGATACAAAGTCACAGTTTATTTAAAGCAAATATTAGAATGGAGCTTTTACAGAAAATTCTCCAAATTAATGGGCTCATTATGGCAATACTTGGGTATTCTCTTGGTAATCCAGGTCTCTAGTTGGAGGAATTAGTTAAAATAAGGAATTGGCAACATTTGGAGCTCACTGTTCAAAATAGCATGTAAACAGTTATGAAAAAAAGATTCAGAAAGTCTTTTGCAACCTGAAGGGATTAAGTGGATGACCTATTAGAGTTTCTGAATCTCAACTTCATGGAGTTCTGAAATGACCCTGGCAAGGCTCTAACACTGGGCTTGCCCAGCCTTCAGTGAAGTGTGCTTCCAATCAGCAACGCGCCACAAATCCGCACCTGCCCCCATCTCCAATGGGCCATTTTTAAGTTATTTATAAAAGAATTAAATTTAATGATGTTCAGTGTCATTCGTTCTCGGCTCTGTGAAAGAAAAGATGGGAAGTTACTGTAGCGACTAGAAAGGGCCTGCGGTGTCCGTCACGTCCGTACTGTCTGCTCCTCGAGACGCCTGTCAGTGCTTGCGCCAAGCCAGCCGTCCTGGGAGCTCTGCCCTCTCACCCGCATCCCCAGCCCCAGGTCGCGAGAGCTCGGCCATGTCAGGCCTCGTCTTCCACGGGGAGTTAGTAAATCTGCGTAGAGTCCATCTCTGCAGCTCAGCCGGCCCGTCAGCCCGGGGTTCTGAGCGGGTTGGCTGTGCTGAGTACTGTGGTCGGTAACAGAGTGAAAGGCACAGCCCCTTCCCCTCAGGGGCCTCATCGTTGGACAGGCGGGACCCATACAAATAAAAGATAACTGAATACAAGGAGACGGTAAGTCATTTCCTCCGGGGACCCTTTCCTGGCTGAGATGTCCTTCAGTGCACCTGTGCACTTAGCACCCCTGCCGTGACCGCACGCTGAGTGGTCTGTGTCTCCGTGCAGGCTTTGTGCAGACAAGGCTTGTGTCTGCTGTGTTAACTGTTGAACAGCCTGTGGTTGGTGTTCAGTGAATACATCTTGAGCGTGTGACTACAGTGAGTAACGCAGACCGTAAGCGCTGCAGGAGTGCCGAGGCGGGCAAGGCTAGCAAAGGTCGTCAGTGTGAGCCTCGTTGGAGGGCAGGACGGAGGCAGACGGCTGGGAGGACGTTCCGTGAGCTGGAGAGGCGAGAGTTGGGAGAGGGTTAGGCGGAGCCGGGGTGCGAGGACAGAGATTCCCACGGGAGTGCGGGGATGTGGAAGTTTAGGGAAGTAGGTGAGACACATCAGATCCACCCCTCTCTCCTCCATCTGCATGTGGAAGGTTTTATCACTAGAGTAAATGACTTCCAGTTAGTGCAAAAGGAACATGAATAGCAGGCAAATTTCTCCTCCCTGTTTTATCATTTAATTTCTATATCCTCCATGCACATGTAAACACAAATAAATTTACACATTCTAATAAACCATTACACTTATTATACAGTAGGAAGTGTTGCCAGGAAACCAGTTGTCAAGCAAAGCTATATTTTGAAGAGTGGGAGGTGTATAATTATCTTTAAATACTTTCTCTGGAGAGCAATTACCCCCCAGCCCCAGATCCAGTGAGCCCCGCGTGGCTGTGCGCAGGCGCCGCGCGGCGTACAGGGCTGCCGTCCCCTCCGGCACTCCAGCCACGGTGTTTGTGCAGAGCGGCTGCAGATCCACGCGACGGGCCTGGCCACGCAGCACCAGCGTCCACACGGGACGAGGGGCTTAACTGAGTTCTTGGTCTCAAACTCACTCTAAGTCAGCTCGTACATACCGCAGGAGAGGGCAACTTTGGTTGCTTTGGACTCTGAGTAACAATTTTCAGTGATTCCTGTAACTTGAGACCATATCTATTTTAAAAGTATTCTTTGTAACTACAATGTAAGCTATTTAAGATCAGATATGAGTTTGTCCTGAAAATTCATTTTCTTAGGGAAAAAAACTACCTTACCGTATTAATAATCACAATCATGGAAAGCAGCAGAGCCGTGCCTTGGCAGGGCAAGCTTGCCGAGCATCCAGATCCGGTCAGCTCCCGGGGTCGCCTCCCACTGAGGACCACCCGGGACTCTCTGTCCCATCCCACTGTCCCCCTTTCCACCTCCCTCTCCTCACTCATACCCAGGGTGGTGCGTCTGGCAACCTGGCAGCCTTTGCCCTCTGGGTAGTGAATTTCCCCCAGGTAGCGGGTACGTGTCCCTGGCAGGTTGGCGCTCACTGGAGAGGGCCTTCGAGCCCCCAGTGATGGAGGGGTCAGATCAGAACGCTAGCCAGATGAATCCCTTCGTCCCTTCCTGCTCCGCAGGCCAAGAACTAAGCTCCCCCCTCCACTTCTCAGGAAAGAATCCCCGTCTTAGATGACTCCTCACTCTCCTAATCTCATCACAGATTTTGATGAAGGTTTGGTCACAGGATTTCCGCAGCAGACCCTAGGTAGGAAGATGACAGAGTAGAAATGCGGATTCAATCAAGTTACCCCGGAAGGCAATTTGGGGGGTCGGTGGAGGGGTCCGCACAATAGAGGTCCCCATCCTTGGAGCCTTGGGAGATTTGTTGGCCCTGGCATGCTGGAATTTGGTGACGTTTGGAGGGACCTCCGCTCTGGCAGTAGAGGACTAACGCTGAGGGGCGGAGTGTGAAATACACACAGCTGGCCCTGTGCCCCAGAAGGGCACACCCAGGGACGGTGTCGTGTGACCCAGGGGCTGAGAACGAACATGCCATGCACAGAGCAGCCTTTTCCCGTGAGTGGCAAGTGCTGCTCCACCAAGCGCAGCCCGCGGAGGAAAGGACTGAGGGCTTTCGGACCCTCCTGGCCAGCAGATGGGAGATGCGCACTCAGGCTATGGGCTCCACTTCGGGGTGCAGTCAAAGGCCGCCGTTCACACCGCAACTCAGCACACGCCACACACGCACACACCTGAAACAAAGTTTTATTTTAAATACTTTTCCTTACAGTGTATTTAAAAAACAGCCTTCTCACGATATGGTACGCACTGTGATATTTTCTGTTCTATTCCTGTTTTCAGTACCAGTCATGATGTACTGGGCAGATTTCGTGACCCACTAGTGGGCTGCAGTGTGCGGCGTGACGCCCTCCGCTCCGAGGCGGACCCCGCTTGCTTGTCTAGAGGAATGTCTGTCTAGATGAGGGAGGTTCATAGAAAGGAGATCATTTTATGGAAAAGTACAAATACTCATGGATGACGGCTCCAAGATTCTGCTTTGTTTCTCCTCCTGCCTTCTCCGCCCCCCAAGCAGGACTCTGTCTTCAGTGCCTGCCGGGTCCGTCTGTGCATAGCCGTGCAGCCCGCTCTGCCCGGGGCGCCTCTCCCCTCCTCCAGCCCGTGTTGTCTGAGGGTGCCGCCCTGCCAGACCACCCGGCTAGATGCCCGGCGGTGCGTCCTGTGCCTCTCGCTCACCCTGCACAACTGCTCGTCTCAGAGTCCCACCGATTCTGCCTCTGGAACTGCTGCCAAAGCAGGGTCCTCTTTGCCGGTGGTCGAGCGCCTGCCTTCGTCACCTCCAACCCGTAGGGCACCCCAGCCCTGGTCTGCAAGGCGACAGATGGGCTCTTTTTGTGGGTTGTCTGGTTTCTGAAGTTCAGTGCCCTCCCCTCCCGCGCCCTCCGCAGAGCTCTTTTTTGTCCCCTCCAGCTCCTCTGAAGCCACCCCTTCCGTCTCTCCTCCGTGCGCGGTGTGGGCATTTATTAAACACGTTGTCTCCTGAGTTACCAAATACAGCTGAATATTTTCTCTGTATCGAGAGGGTGAAATTAGGGACAAACTGTAAACCCCTCCACCATAGAATCATAAAGCATAAGTGTTTCTTTGGAATCATCTAGCTAATGGTTCTCAGCCATAGTTACACATTAGAGCCACCAGGGAACTTTTCAAAATGCCAGTGGTATTCTGGGGGTATTTTAAAAACCCAGCCCCTAGAGAATCAGATTTAGTTGGTTTGGTGTTGGGGCCTGGAGACTGGTGGGGTTGTTCAGAGGGTTTCGGAGCTTCCCTGGGTAAGCCCAGGCATGGCCGGGCCTGAAAGTCACTGGCAGCGGTCCTTGCCAGTGACAGCGGGAACACCCCACGGGCCATGGTGAGCGTCGGGGCCCGTGTGCTGCGCGACTTGCACGGAAGGGGGTGTGTGGGGGCCGTGCCTGCTTTTCTGAGCAGAGGGGCTGCACATTCATCAGATTCGCAAAGGATCCATAACCTCATAAAAGCTGACAGCCTCTGCTCCAGATGGCCCCTGCACTGCACGGATGAGGCATCTTGGAGTAGGGCAGGGGGCTGGGCTGGGCACGCCTGGCCCTGCCGCTCTGCGACACTGGCCAAGGCACTCACCCACCATAGCCCTTAGTCTTCCGCTCTGCAAGGTCAGGATAATATAACTTGCTTTGCGGAGTTAAAGAATGGGCAGAAGGCGTGAGAAGTGCCTAAAGGGTCCCAGGCACCGCCACTATTATTAATAATGCTCCTGATACTTGCAATACTTTTCTAGTAATACCGTTATTAGAAAACACAAACGTTTCCATTTATCAAGCACCTTCAACTTCAGTGCAGCCAGATACATTATGAGGTGTTTGATCAATCCCCACAACAGTCCCGTGAGGTGGGCCCTAATGCCATGTCACAGATGCGAGAGCCGCAGCTTAGAGGAGTTCAGGGACATCCCCAAGGCCGCACAGCCAAGTGGTGTGGGCTGGGCAGCCGGGTGGGAAGCCGGCTCCTTGACACCAGGTTGGGCTGCTCTAGTAAGGCCAGGTCGGTCGGGTTGAAAAGAACCACAGTGGCACGTCTCAGATTGGAAGAAATCTGAATTCACAGCTAACCCCGTGCTTTGTTTCCAGCCGGTACTGGCGCCGATGGAATCGGTTCTGCAGAAGAAAGTGCCGCGCCGCAGTCAAGTCCAACATCTTCTACTGGCTGGTGATTTTCCTGGTCTTCCTGAACACGCTCACCATTGCCTCCGAGCACTACAACCAGCCCCACTGGCTGACGGAAGTCCAGGGTGAGCGGCGGCCCGGCTGTGTCCTGCTTTCCTCCTGCTAACTCCGTCCCGAGTCCTGGGAGGGGACGAGCACAGGCAGAAGGTCGATGGGAACGTGGCCAGTGGCCGTGGCTCTTGGCAGGCACCATGCTGGAGACGCCAAGGGCCTGGCAGCTCCCAAGCCTCCCAGTAAAATACACAACCTCGTTAGAAATAAGCGCGGCTAACCCAGCCGGGCCCACGCCATCTGCCTGCCCCCCAGTCACTGTTGGGTCCAGGTGACGAGGACACAAGCTGCAGCTTGTTTGGCTCTCTCAGACCCTCGGCTGCCAGCTTCCCACAGTGGATTCTAAATACCCCCGGGCCTTACCACAGCCTCCAGGGAGCCTCAAGCAGAACATGCGAGGATGAGACGAGCAAAAACGCCAGGAAGACCCCAACGGTAGCCCGAGCACAAGCGTCCTCAGTGGGCTGTTAATGCTCCTCACCCTTCCCTGGACCCTAGAAGAGGCCCCATGCCAGGGCTCGGCATGACCCCTGGGAGTCCAGGAGACTCCCGTTCTGGTCCTGGGAGGCAGCGAGGCCAGTGGGGAAGAGGTTGGGGTCAGATGGCCCGGATTCAACTCCCAGGTCTTGGCTTGGGCAGATCACTCACCTCCCTGAACTCACTTCTCATCTCCGAAAAACACTCATGATGATAACAGTGCCAGCCTCACAGGCTGCTGCGAGGAGTAGAGAAGATCACGCGTGCCAAGCCTCTGCTAAACGTCTGTCGCGGTTGTGACGAGACGGCCCCTTCCCGTTGGCTTGGCCCCGATCGTCCTGCTCCGGCCACAGTGGACAGGAGTGGTGTCGCGGTGGGAGTCGGTGTCGGGTCATCTTTTCCAGGGTGACGATTGCTGTTTTCTTTCCCCTCTCCTCCCGGCCCTCCCCCCGGGCCTGCAGACACAGCCAACAAGGCCTTGCTGGCCCTGTTCACCGCGGAGATGCTGCTGAAGATGTACAGTCTGGGCCTGCAGGCCTACTTCGTGTCGCTCTTCAACCGCTTCGACTGCTTCATCGTGTGCGGAGGCATCCTGGAGACCATCCTGGTGGAGACCAAGGTCATGTCGCCCTTGGGCATCTCCGTGCTGCGGTGCGTCCGGCTGCTGCGGATATTTAAGATCACAAGGTACGTGCTTCTCCTTTCCCTTCGGAGGTGGAACCTGGGGAGAAGCCCTTCCAGAAGGCAAGGGGGGTGGAAGGGCCTGGCGGGAGAGGAGCTGCTCGTTCCCGAAGGGTCTGGCTGCAGCTCTTGCGCAGTGGAGGGCGTTTGTTCACGTAGATGGCAGATCATCGCTTTGGCTGCTCATACCAGAGACTCGTCTTAGTGATGTGAGCAAATCAAGGATTTATTCGGTCACAGAGAAGAGGTCCAGGGGCAGACAGCAGAGGTGGTTTCAAGAAAGTGTCAGGGACTCAGTCTCCTGTCTCCTTTCTTCCCCCGCCCTGGAGCTGGTTCCTCCCCAGGGTCACAAGGTGGCTTCTGGAGGCCGGGCCCTTGAGTTTGAATTTGGGGGAGGAAGAGAAGAAAGAGGCAAAGGGTCTGAGTCAGTCTCTTCACTCCTGAAAGTCTCTCCCAGACACACCCTTTAGGATGGCTACTCTCAAATAACGGAAAATGACAGGTGTTAAGGCCGGGTGTGGTAGCTCATGCCCATAATCCCAGCACTTTGTGAGGCCGAGGCAGGAGGATCGCTTGAGGCCCAGAGTTCAAGACCAGCCTGGGCAACATAGCAAGACCCCATCACTACTAAAAATAGAAAATTAGCCTGGTGTGGTGGCACGTGCCTGTCGTCCCAGCTACTCAGGAGGCTGAGGCAGGAGGATCACTTGAGCCCAGGAGTTTGAGGCTGTAGTGAGCTATGATGATGCCACTGCACTCTAGCCCAGTGACAGAGCAAGACCCTGTCACAAAAAAAAAAAAGAAAAAAAAAAAAACAAAGAAAGAAAGAAAAGGAAGAAAATAACAAGTGTGGGTGAGTTTGTGGAGACACTGGAACCCTTGTACCCTGCTGGTGAGGATGTAAAATGGTGCAACTGCTGTGGGTCATGGTATGGTGGTTCCTCAAAAAATTAAAAATGGAATCACCATGTGATCCAGCAATTCCACTTCTGAGTATATATCCAAAAGGATTGCGGTCAGAGTCTCAAAGAGATATTTGTACATCCCTGTTCATAGCAGCGTTATTCACAATAGCCAGAATGTGGAACAACCCAAGTGCCCATCAACAGACGAGTGAATAAACAAAACGTGTGTGTGTGTGTGTATATACACAAATAAACAAAACATGTATGTGTGTATGTGTGCATATATACACATACACACACACACACACACACAAAATGGAATATTATTCAGCCTTAAAAAGGAAAGAAATTCTGCAACGTGCCATAGTATGGATGACCCTTGAGGACAGCATGCCAAGCGAAAGAAGCAGAAGGACAAACACTATTATTGCATGTCTTTGAGGAACTTAGAACAGTCGAAGTCCTAGAGGCAGACAGTGGGGCGGTGGCTGCCAGGGCTGGGCACGGGGGGTGGGCAGTGACTGCTCCGTGGGTGCAGTTTTGTGGGACGAAGGGAGTCCTGGAGACGCCGCTGGTGAGGGTGCACAGCTCCATGAACGTATTCAACAGCGCCTGAACTGTGCACGTAAAAATGGCCAAGACGGCAATTTTTATGTTGTATGTATTTTAACACAATTAAAAGAATTGGAAGGAAAAACCTCCCCAGAAATCTCTCCGAGGGCTCCATTCTCCTTGGCCACCGCGGTTGTGAGGAAGGCTGAGAAATGCAGTCTCTTAGCAGGACACGTGCTGCTGCAAACACAGTCGAGCTTGTGCACGGGCAAAAGACACGTGCCGCAGACAGCCTTCGTCCCTCCTGCCACGGTCCCCCGCCCGCCTGTCCATCGCCCACCCAGCGCTGCGGCTCCCCGGGTCAGGCGGCAACTCCCATGGAGTGGACGGCGGCGGCGCGCCGTGGGGCAGCAGTTCTCAGCCGTGCGGTGGCCCACGCGGGCGGCAAAATCAATTCGTCCTCACGGCCGTCATGTTCAATCAGCCGTGCTGAGATATGATCCACATACCATGCACTCGCCCCTTTAAAGCTCACGGCTCAGTGGGGTTTCGCACATTCACCGGGCTTTGCAACCATTGCCACGTTCCGGTTTTAGAACATCTCGTCACCCCCAAAAGAAACTCCACACCACTGCCCCTTGGCCCACCTCCCCTCCCCACCCTAGGTAGTCACAAGTTGACTTCGTGTCTCTGTAGATTTGCTGTTCTGGACAATTCACGTAAACGAAATCACCCACTGTGGTCTTTCGTAGCTGGCTCCTTTCGCTTAGCATAAAGTTTTCAAGGGCCATCCTGTCTTCGCGCGTGTCGGTTCTTTGTTCCTTGTATGACTGAATAACATCCCACGGTATAGATATGTTGCATTTTGCTCATTCATTCTTCAGTGATAGACCCTTGGTTGTTACCGTCTTTGGTTACTATGCATAATGCTGCTATGAACATTAGCATCAAGTTTTTAATATGGATGTATGTCTTCATTTCCCTGGGACACATACCTAGGGATGGAATTTCTAGATCATTTGGTAACTCTGTGTTTAAGATTTTGAGGAACTGTCAAACTGTTTTCCAAAGAGACTGAACCGTTTTACATGTCCACTGGCTATGTATACATGTTCCGATTCCCCCCGATTCTCACAGCCATCATTTTTAATGAAAGAATTAAGCAGAACAGGAAAACATCGGAAAACGTCTCACGAACGTTAAGTGTCGCTTCATGAAAATAGTCCAGATATGTGCCTGATTTGCAGTGCGATATTTATGTCTTACTGTGGGTTATGGTCATCCTTGGAAGACATATCAGAAACACCTGGAGGGAGTTTTTCAAACCGTGAACCCCCTTTCAAGGTACGAGCCCCTGTCCTTAAGAATCTCTACTTCAAAAGCCCAGGAAACCTCTGATTTGGG
>RJWJ010020609.1:0-28846 GCA_004363605.1 Indri indri | reverse complement strand
AACAGTATGGCAGTTCAATATTGGCAACAGGAAAAACCTTTATAAGCATTTTAAATGCCAAAGTTGAAGGCTTTAAAAGCCAAATAATCATGTCGTGTTTTCTATTTAGCCCTGGTAAGAAAAACTAAAAACCGCAGAATTGATAACAGTGAATAAAGGACTCTCCGCGTACCTGTGTGTTTGTATTTCTTCAAACCTTGCTCTAAAGTGAGTATTGCATTTGTTATAAATAGAAGATAGAAATTAATCAAAATGTACCGTTATAAAAACAAAAGAAGAAACAGCAAAGAAAAAGACAACCAATAAAAAGTTCTATTCATTGAAAACCTGCCAGCACAAAGTTAAAAGGCAAACAACAAACCAAAAGGTATGTATGTTTGTAACATATAGTTACTATCATTAATATCTCAATATATTAAAAGCTCTTACAAAACAATAAGTAAGAGATAAGCAATCCATTAGAAAAATGAGCTTGGGGGGTAAAAAAAAAAAAAAAGAAAAATGAGCTTGAGCTAAGGTGATGAGCAAGCAATTAAAAGAAGAAACACAAACGGACAATTAATACATAGAAACAGTTGCAAACTTGCAAGAAATTAGAGAAATACAAATTAAAATAATGAGAAACCATTTTTGGCTTACCAAATTGACCAAGGTTTTCAAAAAGTAATAATCCCAGTGTTGGCAGAGACGTGGCAAAATAAGCATTCTAAAGGTAGCATAAATTGATACAACCTATCTAAAGAGCAATTTAGCAATGCATAAAAAAAGCCCAATAATTGCACTTCCAGAAATTTATCCTATGGAAATAGAGACGATGTGACAAAGATAATCATTACAGAATATTTATAATACAAAAAGGAGACACAACCTAAAGATCCAACAACAGGAAATTGGTTCAATAAATTATGGTATATTAATACAATTAAATGAGGCATCATTATAAATCATATTACAGATCAAAATTAAGGCTATGAGAAATAGTCCTGATAAAAAGTGAGAAAAAAAGAATACTGAAGTACAGTACAATATTTAAAGTAAAATTAAATATATATATATATATTTTTTTTTTTTTTTAAGAGATGAGGTCTTGCTCTGTCATCCAGGCTGAAATGCAGTGGCACAATCATAGCTCACAGCAACCTCAAACTCCTGGGTTCAAGCGAGCCTCCTGCCTCAGCCTCCCGAGTGGCAGGGACTACAGAGGGGCACCATAGTCCTGGCTAACTTTTTAAATACATACTTTTTATGAAAAAGGCTAGAAGAATACTCCAAAATGTTAAAAAGTATCTCAGCAGATAATGAAATTATTTTCTTTCTTTTGTTTATCTTCATTTTCAAACTACTTCAATTTGTAGTACTTAAGTAATTTTATTAAATTATACTTTTAACATACAAAAAAAAGAAGAAACTAGGCAGGCCGAAAAAATTTCAGGAGCTCCTTACACAGTACTCTGAAAATCGTTAATATAAAATTCTTAAAGCACATCTGGGATGACTCAGCAGAAGAACGCTAGCTAGAAAATCAATGGGGTAACTTAATTAAAATAAAAGGTGTAGTTGAAATAAAAAGCTTTAGCATACACCAGTGTCTGCAACTTGTTGAAAGCAGCAAGCCAAAGCTGGGAAGAGCAAACTACAGGCAGCTGTCTACCTTGTCTGGGGGCAGTCACTGGGGGGCCAGAGCCACGCCCATGAACACCAGCAAGGTGGCAGGGCCCAGCCTGAGAAGCATCTGGCAGAGACTCACCCTGAAGCATCTGAACCAGCCAGGCAGATCCAAGCCTGGTGAGCTCACTGAGTGATCTAGAGTGGCCCAGTCGACAGGAAAGGCACGTCACGGGTTCTCTGCGGCCTGGGCCGAGAGCAAGTTTCACCCAAAGGTGAGACAGTGGAACTATGCATCGGTATGTACAACCCACTTGGGGGTAAAGAACAACTCCAAGACTGGCAGACTGACACTCATTCCCTCTCAGAATAAGTTTTACTTCAGGAAAGAACCGGAAGCTTATTTAAAAAAAAAAAAAAGCTGCATATAAATTCACGCTATTACAGGGTCTACTAGTTTGCCCAGGTCATTTTACCAAACACTTAAGTAAACTTATCGACCGGATGGCAGGAAGGAGCATCTTAACCTTGGAAAGACCTCAGAGGCCTAACTAGTCTATTAGAATTCTTTGAGGGTATAAAAACCATATGATTATATATAATTATGGCAGAACCAGCAGGTAGAATTTCTACAAACTTTAAATGTCAAAATCCTACCAAAAAACAACAACAACAACAAAAAATTGAATTCCGTAGACTTGGGTTAATATGTACGTGGTCTGTGTATGTATTTATGTGATTGTCATTTACAGGGAACTATGAACAGTGAAGTTTTTAACCCACTGACCAGTTCTGGACGGGAGCTTAATGTTTCATAAATGACCTAGAATGGTGATTTCTAATCCATAAGGGAACCAAACTTCACATCCACATGTGTTCTCAGCGACCAGCCTACTGAATGAAGACTCATGAAATATTTATTTTAAAAAAGGAGGTCTCATATTCAAAATGCTTTGGGAACCGACAACCTAGCAAAAGAACGTCAGGCTGTAAGCCTCACGAAGGAAGCGGCGTGTCCATCTCATTCATCACTGCATCGCCGTTAGGTACTCAATAAATATTTGTCAAAGCGATAAAGTGAAATCTTCAAATTTGCAAATGGCCTTAAAACTGTTCTAAATCAAAATGTAAAATTAAAAGACAAGTTTTCATAAGGCTGTATAAATAGGCAAAATTATGGCAAATGATCATCAGTGAAGGCAAATGTGAAGGAACATTTAGGAAAAAGCAGCACCAATTATACTATTAGAATAATGGGTTCTAAGCTAACTATTCGATAAAGAGGCCTAGGCATCGGCTTAGACTATTCCCTTAAGATACCACATTGCATGTTTCATCACAAAGGCCCAGAGAACGCCTGGCCTTCTCAGAAAGCACACTGCAAGCAGATGAGAGCTTGTGATCTGGACCCCATTCAAAGCCACCGTGTCCGCAGCTACACGTGCTGTGCAGTTTGGGCTCCCACACCTTAAGACAGACATGCCAGAGCGGGGAAAGGTCCTGAGACATGAGATTGAAGTTATAAAGTATCTGGAAGGGCTTTCTGATGAGATCCTAAAAATCAGAACTCTGTTTTTCTGGAGAGATGAAGACTGAAGGGAAAGGGAGAAGCATAACTAAAAGTTTGTTCATCAAACCTCAAAATACTAAAGAGGGGGCCGGGCGCGGTGGCTCACGCCTGTAATCCTAGCACTCTGGGAGGCCAAGGTGGGTGGATTGCTCAAGGTCAGGAGTTCGAGACCAGCCTGAGCAAGAGCAAGACCCCGTCTCTACCAAAAATAGAAAGAAATTATCTGGACAACTAAAAATACATATATAGAAAAAATTAGCCGGGCATGGTGGCGCATGCCTGTAGTCCCAGCTACTCGGGAGGCTGAGGCAGGAGGATCACTTGAGCCCAGGAGTTTGAGGTTGCTGTGAGCTAGGCTGACGCCACGGCACTCTAGCCAGGGCAACAGAGCAAGACTCTGTCTCAAAAAAAAAAAAAAAAAAAATACTAAAGAGGGGAGGGCAGTATCCTGAAGTTTGAAATTAAATATGTAGACAAATAAAAGATGACTTTATTCATTAGTCAAAAAATATACTGAAGTTATTACAGGTAAAAGATATACATAAATGTAGTAACATCCACACACTCAAATCTGAAAGTGAAAAAAAAAAAAGGCTCTGAGGAACTAAGAACAAGAACTTGTCACTAAACTCATGAGCCTTTTTCCTTAAGCACAAAGCCTTCAAATTTCAAATAACATTAAATTTGGTCATCTGTTTTTCTCAGCAATGTTTAGTAACAGCAGATTAATAAAAGTGCAATAACAGGACATCGAAGAGGCAGAGGTGCTCCAAAAGCACTTAGAAAAATCTGATCTCTATTCAGTATATTCTATTTAATAAGGAGGCAAACAGCACATTGCAGAACACTGGACTATGAAACAACAAAATGAAGTTTTCTTGGATTTGCCATTATTTGTGGGATGAGAACTGGATGGGAGAATATTTTACAATGGGGGGGGGCTCTTAACCCTGCTCCCCTACATGATTATGTCTTATATATTGATATCATCTATCTGTGTTCAATTATTGTTTATAATGTTTAAGAATTTTTAAGTGGGTAAATGAAAGGTACCCTCGGCTGTCTATTTTAGAAAAAGAAGCATCCTAAGGGACAACAGAACAAAAACTCTAGGATGCCAAGGGCAGGGGTAGAGAGAGGGAAAAGAGGGGAGAGGGAGAGAGGGGGAGAGAGTTGGAAGGACAGGCCAGGTGTGGTGGCTCATGCCTGTAATCCCAGCACTTTGGAAGGCTAAGGCAAGAGGATTGCTTGAGGCCAGGAGTTCGAGGCCAGCCTGGGCAACATAGCAAGACCCTGTCTCTACAAAAAGTAAAAAAATTAGCCAGGCTTGGTGGCTTGCACCTGTAGTCCCAACTACTTGGGAGGCTGAGGCAGGAGGATCACTTGAGCCCAGGAATTTGAGGTTACAGTGAGCCATAATCATGCCACTGCACTCCAGCCTGGGCGACAGAGCAAGACCCTGTCTCTTAAAAAGACAGAGAGAGAGAGAAAGAGAAGAGACAGAGACAAAGGGAGAGGAGGCGAAACAAAGGGAAGGGAAGAGGAGGGGAGGAGGGGGAGAGATGGGCGACGGGGAGGAAAGAGGTGGTAATACTTAGCAGAAGCTGAGACCAGAAGAAAGTACTATTGAGGCAGGTACAGTGGCTCATGCCTGTAATCCTAGCACTCTGGGAGGCCAAGGTAGGAGGATCACTTGAGCTCAGAAGTTTGAGACCGGCCTGAGCAAGAGTGAGACTCCATCTCTACTAAAAATAGAAAAATTAGCCAGGTGTGGTGGCATGTGCCTGCAGTCGCAGCTACTTGGGAAGCTGAGGCAGGAGGATCACTTGAGTCCAGAAGCTTGAGGTTGCTGTGAGCTATGATGACGCCACTGCACTCTACCCAGGGCAACAGAGAAATACTCTGTCTCAAAAATAAAAAAGACAGAAAGAAAGAACTGTTGCATTGGTTGCCAGGTAGGGGAATCTCTTTTGTACCAGGAATGGAAGCTGGGCAAGAGGAAAGACAGAATCAGCAAGCAAGCTCAAGAGTGAGCTGCTGCTCTCGAGACCCGCAGGAGCTTCGGCTTGGACTCCAGCAGGAACATTGATCAGAGAAAGACATTGCTTCCACGGGTGGTAGGGAAAGAAGGGAGCTCAGTGAAACTTCAGATGAATCAAAGGAAACAGAAAAAGAGCTCCATGCTCCTGGACCCAGAATGAAGGACCAGATGGGAATGGTGAAGCTGAAAGAATAAGAAACAGTGAACCACAAGGAACGGGCTTTCACTCCTGTGCTATCAGTAGTTACCCACATGAAGACCTTGGGCAGGCCTTAGTTGAATATGTAAAACTAAACTAACTTTAAGGATCTCTGAGTCCTTGAACAGACTAGGCTGCAACAGCTGGGCAAACTAATCTAGAACGAATGGATTTCTAAATAAAAATTAACTCCTAAAGTGGACAAACAGATGCCCTATGATATACATATCACTGACTTCAACACACATCTAAGGCCTACTTACAGGTCTAAGTGACCCCAAGTCACAGATGTTCAGAGTCAGTGGCCAAAGTTTCATTTCATGAGGCACCTGGTATTCAAACAAGTAGCAAAAAAGCCCAAGAAGACTATCAGCAGTATGTACGAAAACAGCCGCACCGCCCCTGCCATCCAGTGGACCAGGCAAAACAAAGTTTTTCGCTGTCTCTTTCTCTATCTAGTTTACCCCTCCAATGCACACTGCCAGAATGGTTGCTGTGAAACACATCTGATCACAGAGAGGTCCCTGTTCAAAATCCCCATCATCTTCAGGACAGAGCTCAAACCCTTCAGCCGCGCATGGAGGATCACTCCTGACCTGGTCTCTGCCCACCGCTCCAGCCACTTCCCAGGACATCTTTCATTCTAACCACAACTTGCTCGTGCCTCTGTGTCGGCTTGAGCTCTTCCCCCTGACTAGAGAAGAATGCCTGATACCCCAACCCCACCCCCAAACACAAATCCACCTGACCACTGCTCCTCATCCCCAAGCTTCGGCTCTAGGGCCCCCTCCTCCTGAGTGCTGTGACACCAGTGGTCCTCTGCCCTCCTCCTGCTCCTCCACTTTCTCCTGACACCTGGGATACCCTTCCTGGAAGGCAGCACTTCCCACAGTGGGCTGGAATCGTGAGTTTTCTTGTTAGTCCTTCCCAGAAGCCTGTGAGCTTCTTCAAAGTTGGGGTCATATCCTTCTCTCCATTTCCAAGACCTAACACATCTGGCTCCCGGTGGCAGACGAGCTGTCACTGCTCCCACCACTCCCAGAAGCACTCCTCCATGCCTCTCCAGCTCCCTGGCTGAGGCACCTGCCCACCTGCCCCTGCTTGCTCTGCCCAAGGTGGCCTTCACCCAGAGGCAGCTTCTCCTGCCTCCCACCATGCCTTTTCCACCCCAACCAAAGCGCCCACTTCCCAAGAACAGAATTCTATCACAAGCATTCTAACAAGACTCACAGGACGTTAGAGCTGAAGGGGACCTCACAAATTATCTGGCCCAGGGGTTTCCAAATGCCTGTCTGCAGGCTGCTGCTGGACTGACTGCAAAAGAGTAACATGGGGAGTGACTTTAAAATGCAGACAACCGGGCTCCAGGCATGGAAATTCTGACTCGATAGTCTAGGATGGGTTCCTGGTTTTTTTTTTTTAAGCTTCCTGGTTCACTCTAATACACTGGTCTAGTCCGACCTCTTCATTTTATACATGCATGGAGAACTGAGGCTCAGAGAGGGGAAGTTCACCCCTCAGTTACCAAATGCCAAGACTTACAGCTGGCGCTGAGGACACAGAGCTGAAGGCCCAGACCCTACTCTTGAGTACCCACACGCAAGCCACTGAAAACATCTGTGGATGCCACTGAAGGCTCGTCAAGGGCACAGAACCCTACGGATGTCACCTCACCCTCCCTTGTGCTCCCTTTTGCTTTATTTATTCTTCCTCACAACACAGTTTTCTACCTTTACTACAGTTATTTCAGTAAAACATTCTCTCCCCTGCTATTCCATAAGCCCCTCAAAAGGCACTCACTGAATTATTAACCGGTATTTCTACATCGGGATCTCTACTTGGATGTCTAATAGGCATCCAACGCCTACTATGTCCAAAACGTAACTCTTGATTTCCACCTACAGTCTTCCCCACTCCAGTAAATGACACCTCCATCCTCCCAGCTGCTTAGGCCAAAACCTCTTTCCTTCATACCTTTCATCCAACCCACAAGCAAATCCTGATGACACTACCTTCAAAATATACCTAAGTCCACCCACTTCTCACTACCTCCATGTCATATCTCTCCGAGAGTCCCACAAAAGCCTGCTCACTGGTCTCCCTGCTCCCACCCTTGCGTCTCCTAGTCATTCTCAACACAGTCACTGGAGTACTACTTGTAAAACACATGCAGGCTGGGCACAGTGGCTAGCACCTGTAATCCCAGCACTTTGGGAGGCTGAGGCAGGAGGATCACTTGAAGCCCGGAATCCGAGACCAGCTTGGGCAACTTAGCCAGACCTCGTTTCTACAAAAAAAGTTTAAAAATTAGCCAGGCATGGTGGTGCATACCTGTAGTCCCAGCTACTTGGGAGGCTGAGGTGGGAAGATTCCTTGAGCTAAAAAGTTTAAGGCAGCAGCGTACCATGATTGTGTCTGTTAATAGCTGCCACACTCCAGCCTGGACAACATAGCGAGACCCCATCTCAAAAAATAAAAATAAAAAAATAAAACACACATCAGATCATGTCCATACTCTCTTCAAAACCTTTCAGTGCCACCCGGTCTCACCCGGAGTGAAATTCAGTCTCTCCCATAGCCTGCACACCAGATGATCTAACTGCCCTCCAACCTCGCCTCTCCCACCGCGTCTGTCCAGGTACGCAAGGCTGCCTTACTGTTCCTCAAGCATGTCGGGCATGCTCCTGCCCCAGAGCCTTTGCATTTCCTATTCCCTCTTCTTTAAATGTTCTTCCCCCAGATCGCTGCGGGCTTACTTCCTCACTTCCTTCCGGTCTTTACTCCAACGTCACTTTGTCAGCAGCCATCCATGACCATTCTACGTGAGAGACCAATCCCCATCCTCCTCATCAATCTCCACCCCTTTACGCTGCTTTATTTTTCTTCCCAGCACTCATCACCATCTAACACACACACCCGTTCATTACTGTACTGTCTGTTCATAAGCTCCAGTGTGTTTCCTGGAGAATAATCCACCATTAGAAAGGGGAACAATTTGACAAGCTCATTTGTCCAGAACTAGATTGCTCAAGATATTCACAGATTCCCAAGCAGGTTTGCTATCAGTCAAAAATTTGGCAAATATGCAACCTTTTGGGTGTTTTGCTTTTTTAAAACTTTTTATACATAGAGGGACCTTCAGGGTTGATGGAAGCTCACCAGTGGGAAGGGGTCTACCCAAAGTAACCCTTGTCTATGAATCCTGGGGCCCTGTAGGGGCTGATTAAATTAAACATTGTCTCAGTGGGAAATGCCCACTGGCCAACGTCGCCATGATAATGTCATCTGCCTGGAGGGTGGGATCAGCATGACGCCAGTGGAGAGGGAAGGCTGGCTCTGAGAACCGCAGGGAAGAGGACACGGGGTGGTCCTGAGTCTTAAGAAAAGGGGATACAACTTTGTGAACAGACTAAAAACCACTGAATTATAGAGTTTAAATGGACAACTTATATGGCATATAACTTGTGTATCAATTAGGCTGTTATATTTTTCAAAACATAAAAAGAAAAAGAGAACTGGAAGGGATGGGATCACACAGGACTGTGAGGCTGACTGTGACAGGCAGAAGCCAGACACAGGCAGCGAGTTTACACCGAGCTGAGAACTCATATAAAAACTGATCCTGTGTGACCTGGGCCCTTGTCACCTTGGCACTTACTGGGCGCCACACTTTGTTAGAAGGGAACGAGACACAGAGATTTCAAAAAAAAGTGGGACTCACTCCTCTTACACACCAACCTGGGGTGTCCCTCCCACTTAACTCTGGAAAAGTATCATCTCTTGGTAGTGGGGACCCCCACATGTAAACAAGAAGCCAGCAGCCTCAGACCCACTGGGAACCAAGCCTCCCCTCCCTGAGCAAAGGATGCAGAAAAGAGAAAGTGGCCATTCCACAGGCTCACTCTTTCCTGTCTCTGGCGCCCATGCATTTGGTGTGCCAGTCTCGCCTACTGCAGACAGTTCACGGACCCAGAGATCCCAGAAGCAAAAGGCTTGGGGGACACAAGCAGCATGCTGTTAGTCCCGGGGCATCTCTGTGGTTGGTTTTTTTTTTATTTGAGACAGAGTCTCACTCTCTTGCCTGGGGTGAGTGCCGTGGCATCAGCCTAGCTCACAGCAACCTCAAACTCCCGGGCTCAAGCAAACCTACTGTCTCAGCCTCCCAAGTAGCTGGGACTACAGGCGCGCGCCACCATGCCCAGCTAATTTTTTCTGTATATATTTTTGGCTGTCCAATTAATTTCTTTCTATTTTTGGTAGAGATGGGGTCTCGCTATTGCTCAGGCTGGTCTCGAACTCCTGCGCTCAGAAGGATCCACCCGCCTTGGCCCCCCAGAGTGCTAGGATTACAGGCGTGAGCCCCCGCGCCCGGCCTATCTCTGTGGTTGCTTTAGATCACCACGGGAGCTAGTAAAGAGTGTCTCTCTCGCAGGTGCTCTGTTCTCTCATTCCCGTTCTCTTGCACACGCCCACGCTCTACTCTTTCTCGTCCTCTCCCCCACTCCTCCCTCCACAGTATGCTTTCTGTCTCCCCCTCCTCCCTCTGCCTCCCCCTCAGTCGTTCTCTCCCTTATCCCCCCTTCCGCTGTCTTCTCTGCTTCTTCTCTCAACAGACATCTGAATGGCTCTTCTCTTCTATTCTTTTTTTTTTTTTTTTATCAGAGACAGGGTCTTACTATGTGCCGAGGCTGGCCTCAAACCCCTAGTCTCAAGTGATCCCCCTCCTGCCTCAGCCCCGCCCAAGAAGCGGGGACTACAGCCATGCGCCACAGAGCCCTACAGGTGGGCTTTCTCAGACTGCTCAGACTTCAGGGCAATCAGCCTTCTGCAGGAAAGCAGGGCCCCAGCCAAGGCAGCTTTTCACCCACAACCCAGCTTGGCAACAGATCCAATATCCAGGCTTCTGTGTGCCCACTGTATGTCCGTGGTGATCCAAAGGAATGACAGGGAACAACGTATCCAGAGGAACAGCCCTGTGTGCCTTTCTACCATCAGACTAATGGAGTATTAAGAACCTTATCTTTTTAAGACACACAGTGAAATGTTCATAGATAAAATGATGTGATATCTGGGGTTGGCCTCAAAATAACACAGGCAGGAGAAAGAAAGCAGAGAGGGGTATATAAATGAAACGAAATTGGCCATGAATTGATAACTGCTGAATCTGGATCTGAGTGAGGAGTACATGGAGGTTTATCATATTTTTTTCTACATTTTAACATTTGAGTAAATAGGGATCCAACCCCTGACTAGTCGTCCAACTAGATGACCACCAAAGTCACACTCATTATGATGGTTATTATTATTAATAAAAAACAAAACAAAACAGAAAATAACAAGTGTTGGTGAGGAAGTGGAGAAACTGGAATCCTTGTGCATCACTAGTGGGAATGTAAAATGGTACAGCCGCTACAGAAAACAATTTGGTAGTTCCTAAAAAATTAAACATAGAATTACCATATGATCCAGAATTCTGCTTCTGGGTATATACTCAAAAGAATTAAAAGCAGGGTCTCAGCTGCACACAGTGGCCCATACCTGTAATCCTAGAACTCTGGGAGGCCAAGCGGGAGGATCGCTTGAGCTCAGGAGTTGGAGACCAGTCTGAGCAAGAGTGAGACCCCGTCTCTATTAAAAATAGAAAAATTAGCCGGGCATGATGGCCCTCACCTATAGTCCCAGCTACTTGGGTGGCTGAGGCAAGAGGATTGCTTGAGCCCAGGAGTTTGAGGTCACAGTGAGCTACGATGATGCCAATGCACTCTACCAGGGAGATAGACCAAGACTCTGTCTCAAAAAAAAAAAAAAAAAAAAATTAAATTTAAAAAATTTTAAAAACTTAAAAATTTTTTTTTTAAAAAGCAGGGTCTCGAGATAGCTGCACACCTATGTTTATAGCAGCATTATTCACAATACCCAAAGGTGGAAGCAACCCAAGTATCCATCAATGGAAAAAAGGATAAACAAAATGTGGTATACACACACAATGGAATATTATTCAGTCTCAAAAAGAAAGGAAATTCTGACATATGCTACAAGATTGATGAACCTTAAAGGTACTATCCCAAGTGAAATAAGCCAGTTACAAAAAGGTAAATATTGTATGATTTTACTTATACCAAGTCCCTACAGTAGGCATATTCACAGAGACAGACGGTAGAACAGATGTTTGCCAGGAGCTGGGAGGAGAGAGAGAAGGAGTTATTATTTAATGGGTGCAGAGTTTCAGCATGGGATACTGTAAGGTTCTGGAGAAGGATAGTGATGATGGTTGCACAATTGTGAATATACTTAATGCTACTGAACTGTACACTTAAAAATGGCAGATTTTGTTATGTTTTTTACCACACACACACACACACACAAAACAACCCACCAAGGGACAGAAAAAGTCTCTAATGTTCATCAGCTCTTCAAGGCCAGCTCAGGTCAGCCTAGACTTCATACCTTAGTGAGGTTCTCAAAACAAGGGTGTGGCGAGCGTTGCTGAGGGAGGAGAGCTGTGGAGAAAGGGAAAACTTCTACCTAGGCACATGGTCTAGTGTCCAGACACCACCTAAGGAAAGAAGAAAAATAAAATATTTTTTTAATGGGTCTGAAGATAAATGTTAAGGTAAGGAAAGATAGTTTTAAAAACTAATAATAATAATCCAAGTGAAGGTAAGGCCCTGAAAAAAAATCCTCAAACATAAATTCAAAGCAGGCCACAAATGTCATCAAAGACACACTTTTCCCAGCCTCAGACCTGCTCCCCCTCCCCTATCACAGGCTGGTGGTTCAGAGCACAGACTGGTACAAATCCCAGTTCTACCACTGACTGACCCTGTGACCTGGGGCAAGATTCTTCACCTCTGTATCTGTTTCACCGTATGCAAAATGGGCTATTATAGGAATCGAATGAATTAATATTAGGTTATTAAATATGAAATATCCAATTTCCAATCAAAAGGGTAGTTTATTATATCTCAAACAAGAAGCAGTACAATTAACCCAAGTGTGCACCTAAACTATCGACACAGTTTTGCCACCTTAATAGTAGCTTTTTTACGCCAGCAGCGAAGAAGCCTGAAGAGTGAGTGGCAACGAAACGACAAAAGGTGTTTTCCACAGCTTCTCGAGAACTGAATATCTTTCCTTGTGAGAAGTGGTCCAAAGCCTGGAAGAAGTGGTGGTCAGCTGGTGCAAGGTCTGGTGAATATGGTGGATGACAGAGAGTTTCCAAGTCCAGCCTCTGTAGTTTGAGCAGCATTGTTTGTGCAACATGTGGTCAAGCATCGTCTTGCAAGAGGATTGGCCTGTCTCTATTGACCAATCTCAGCTGCTTAATCACAAGCATCCTCATCATTTCGTCCAATTGGCTGAATTAGACATCCACTGTAATCAACTGACCAGGTTTCATGAAGCTATAGTGGATAATACCAGCACTGGACCAAATAGACACCATTAGCTTTTTTTGATGAATATTCAGTTTTGGACTATGTTTCGGCACTGCATCTTCATCCAACCATTGTGCCAAACACTTGAGGTTGTCAAAACCAATCTGTTTTTCGTCACATGTAAAAATAAGGTGTAGAAACGGTTCTATGTCGTGACAGCAAAGAAAGGTAAGCTTCGAGACAATTTCTTTTCTGACACTTGTTTAATTCATGTGGAACCCATCTATCCAGCTTCTTTACCTTAACGATTTGTTTCAAATGGTCTAATATTGTTGGAATAGTAACGTCAAACCTTGCTGCCGATTCACAGTAGGTTGAGATGGATTCACTTCCACTACAGCTTTCAGCTCATCATCATCCACTTTGGTCTCAGGTCCCCTGCATGGCTCATTTTCAAGCTTAAAATCACCAGAACAGGCAGGGTGTGGTGGCTCATGTCTGTAATCCCAGCACACTGGGAGGTCAAGGTGGGAGGATCGCTTGAGCTCAGGAGTTTGAGACCAGCCAGTACAAGAGCGAGACTCTGTCTCTACTAAAAAAATAGAAAAAATTAGCCAGGCGTGGTGGTGCATGCCTGTAGTCCCAGCTACTTGGGAGGCTGAGGCAGGAGGATCCCTTGAGCCCAGGAGTTTGAGGTTGCCGTGAGCTAGGCTGATGCCATGGTACTCTAGCCTGGGCAACAGAGACTTTGTCTCAGTAAAAAAAAAAAAAAAAAATCACCAGAACAGAACTTCTCAAACCATCAATGTCCATCGATGTACTGTGTTCATCAGCTGCATCCTTCCCAAACCATTGATATTTCAAGCTGCTTGTGCTGCATTAGTTCCACAATAGAACTCATATTTGAAAATAACACGAATTTTTTACTTAACCACGGTTTCACAAAAATTGCTCTAAAAAAATGTGAAAGATAATCACAGTGCCAAAATGTGCATTTGAAAGACTGAGGATGTACCTTCACAATAAACACAAAACAAGAAGTGTCAAAGTGAAATGTCAGAGATATCAACTGTCAAACTTAGTACTTAAGGGAATCGGACATTTCATACTTAATAACCAAATATTTGTAAAGCTCTTACAGCACTGCCTTTCACATAGCAAATACATGTATTTGTCAAGTATTATGCCACCAACCTCAGTGGCCAGCAAGTTCTCTGAGTGCCCCAGAACGTTGCTGGGCAGAAGCCTGCAGAGAGGACAGAGACACAGGAGTGATGCCTGCTGTGCCTCCGCACAGACTCAGGATGCCCCTGAGGCTGAGGACGCCTGGGGCCAGGGAGTGGAACCAGGCCAGCCGGCAGGCAAGCTGGGGAGATCACAGTAGGCCATCAAGTACCTGTACCCACAAATAACAGAACAAAAGGTCTCATCCCCTGAATTTCTAATCCAGCTCATTCTCACACTAATCCTGCATTCTCTCACTTAACTTCATTTTGTCCTAATTTTGACAGACTGGTATTTAGTTTGGATTCTAAACAGAAATACAGACAATATTAATGGAAAAATTTAGAAGGGAAGGGAAGGAAACCAATTATCCCAATTCTACAGAAAAGAAATAGAGAAAACTTTTTTTCCCCTGAGTTTTTCTTTTTTTTATTTGGACCTTCACATTTCAAAACATAAAGTAACAAGCAGACACTGTGCTGTCCAACTGAGGACAAAAGTCAGAAACCAGGGGCCAGTTGTTGTCTACGGTCTGACATCCCATAGTAAGTTCTCAGGTATTCCGATGAGGACACCTGGATATCTGCTCCAGGTTAACCTTGGTTCCTCCACCCATCGGGTTCCGTCAGTTATCCAGTCTCTCACATGCAATGACGCGGTTTGGCTGCAGAGAGGGGCTCACAAACCTGAGCATCAGGCTTCACCAGCCCAGGCTGACTGCTTCTCCCAGGTCGTCCTAATCACATACTCACACTGGGATGTACAGGAACTTTACAGTTTATAACACAGTATTCCCACTTCATAAGGAACTCACCAATCAGTGAGCTAAGACTGGCACTCAGGCTCCCACCTGCCTCCAAGCACCAAGCTGCCCTTGTACTCTGAACTCTAAACTGGAAGGTCAGCTTTCCCATTTCAGAATTCCCAACACCCTCATCTCACCAAGTGCCACAGGATACGGCACAAACTTTCCTTCAGTGTGGTATTGAGACATTTGCTATAGCCTTTGCCATAATAATGACACACCTTAGGTGTTACAAGATCAGGATTAGGAAACATTGTCCTAGACCATTGTTCTAGATTAGAGATTCTTCCAGAAGCAGAAAGGTTAAGGACTGTCAGAGCCAAAGAGATTCTAGGAAACCATTAAATTTAAGCCACTCACTCTACAAGCAAGGAAACTGAGGGTCAGAGAGGTGAGGTAATCAAATGAGAAAAGGTACATAAACTAAAAAGAGTTTTTATTACTTTGGAAGATTCCTGTTATTCCTGGAAAGGTCATAGGGCCCTGCCTTGGCCTTCCCATCAGAGCAGCTGTACTCTCCTACTCACAGTTACCCGTCCAAATCTCCCCATCAACTACAGAGGACAAGGCTTATTTAACCCTTAGACCAGTGACTCTCAGCCCTGGATGCCCATTAGGAACACCTGGGAGCGATCCCCATGCCTGACCGCCCCCATGCCCATTAGGAACACCTGGGGAGCAGCTAGTCCCCCATAACTGACCCCTCCAATGCCCATTAGGAACACCTGGGGGGCAATCCCATGCCTGACCCCCCCCATGCCCATTAGGAACACCTGGGGAGCAATTCCTCACCTCCACCCCCACCCCCACACCTGACCCCAGCTCAGACCAATTAAGTCAGAATCACTAGAGGCTGGGCCACTACGGGATTCTGCCCCCTACCACTCCCACACCTGACTTCCTTGCAGGTCTTTAAACACTTTAAGCACTCTCTGGCCTCAAGGGCTTTTTGCACTTGCTTTTCTCTGCATCCTGACTGCTCTTCCCTCAGATACCTAGATGGCTCACTCTGTCACCTCCTTCAGATCTCTGCTCAAATGTCTTTTAATCAATGAGATTTCTCTGACTTAAAATAGAAAATCTGCCTCCCCACCAAACCCCCTATCAGCCATCCCTGTTTTATTATCCTCCATGACACTTTTCACCATCTCTCGTACTTTATATTTCACTTGTTTATTGTCTCTAAACCCACACACACTAGAACATGAGCTCCATGAGGGTAAGAGTTTTATTTTTTTCCCTGCTATATTCTCAGTGCCTAGAATAGGGCCTGGTACACAGAGGCCCTCAAATATTTATTCTAGAAATTAATGAATACATCAGAAACACCAGTCTCAAAACATGACTACCAAAAGATCATAAAGAAGCTGATTATACCAAAATCTCTTCTCCACTGATCTCATCTTGGCAAAAAACTTTTTAAAAACAGGCAGAAGTCTAATGAAACAAAAACCATTTAGAAATGAGTATTTCTAGTCAATTAATCCAACCCAAGTGGGTTTGTGAGCTGAAAACAGCTCTGAGAAACAGATAAAACTATAGAGATAGAAAATGAAGTTGAAAGGTGATTGAACAAATGGATTTCAGGTGCCATGCTAGTATATGTGCAGGTTGGAAGAAAGCCCAAGAACACCAACAGCCAGACTCAGACAGAAAACAGTTTTCAGCCAGCCAGAAAGAACACGGGCTCCCGTCCTGGATTACAGTCCGCGAGACTGGGCCAGTTCAGGATATCACCCCCTGCTCACCACCAGACCAATGAACCTGATAAACACTGTCAACAACTTGAAGACTCCTCTTTCCTCATTCACACTCATAACCCCACCTCTTTCCAAAATTCATCTGAAATCACTGACAATACTTTAAATTCTACCATGTTGGGAGCACTGGAAGCCTTTAGGCAGCCACACAGCAGTTGGGGAGCATGCGGCCTTCCTCCAGTCTCCCCGATGTCATCTGCCCCATTTCATGTCTGCCGACCCCCAGCCTTGTTAACTCTTTCTCCCCCATCTGGTCTGTCCCTACACGGTCACCCTGCGTGTCTGAAACTAATCTTTCTCAAACATCATTTTCATCAGGTCACTCACTCTGCTGGAAAACCTAAAATAGTTTCCTATATTATGCCTACTACATCATGCCCGGTCCTCGGGCCGGGTTTTCGAAAACTTCCATAATCTAGGCCTAGACCAGGTCTACTGATCTTACGTTTCAGCAGCTGCCCTTCACTTACCTCATGGTACCAAATCACTGCCTTCCGCTCAACACCAGGAAGAAGAGACTGGAGTAGAGCGGACGACGTCTCCAACCGCCATTCCGCTGAAAGCATCCTCCTCATCCTCTCAACACCGTCCACATTCCTCTGCCCCTCCAGCTGCTAGCTACACTGCCCTTTCCCACCCATCTCACAACACACACATGCTTTCACGCACCTTCAGTCCGTCAGTAATATTGAGCACCTGCTATGTGCTAGACCTTGCTCCAGTCACTATGGCTACCACAATGAGCAGAGCAGACTAAGTTCCTGCTCATGTAGAGCTAACAATCCCCCGGGAGGAGACAGACAGACACAAACAGATTCATCATATGTCAGGTAGTCACACAGCCTTGCTCAACCAGGGCTCCTCTCCGAAATCAGGTATTAGAGTGAAGACATTCTCAATTCTGAAGTGAGAGAGCAAGCCATGTGAATATGGGAGAGAAAAGGGTTTAGGCTGAGGAAAAAGTAGAAAGGCCCTAAAACAGGCAGAGGAGATGGGGGTGGGAGGGAGATGATGGAAGGCTGCAGGAGGACTTGGGGTAGAGAAACGGATGTGCTTACATTTTAAAAGGATCACTCTCCGCTGCCTATATATCTCAGCTGTCTGTCGTTAGGAAGAATTATGAGGGATTGGTTTTCCTCTTGAATGTTCCCAAATTTTCTAAACTGAGTGTATATTATTTTTTAAATGAGGGAAAAAACAATCTCCCCAAGCCTTAAAGACTCAGCTGAAATTTCAACTCTGCCTCAAAGCCCCTGTGCCAGTGCTAGCCCACAGCGAACCCCATGCCCCAGCCAGCAGGACCACCAGGGTGGGCCCAGAGTCAGCAACACTCACCTGTAGCAACTGATACGCATGAAAGTTTCTTTTGCTGCCCTCACTTCTCTCCTGCCCTGCAGGAGTGTGTCCCTTCGGACACTCATGCCCCCAAGTGCCTGCCTGGGTCCCAGTCTTTCTCTCAGTTGACTTAATTAATTCCCGGTAATTAAAGCTACTGTTTGGTGATGAACTAACTAAGAGTATGACCTCCCCTAGAGGGTGTAAACATTTTAAAAGAGGACTCTAAGATGGAAATGCAAAGGCCTTAGGCTCAGAGGCACAGAGCTGTAAGGATGGAATGACAGGCACTGGGGTTTATATTTTGTGGGTGGGGGCTACCTTCACTCAGGTACAGCACTTAGGGGAGCAGCATCAAGGGGAGACAAGCGAAGCAATGAAAGACGAGATTACATCATTGCCACAACCTCTCTCCTCCCAAATGGCCAGTCAATCCATTTTCTCTGGGGTACTAGAGAACGTTCCCCAGAGGTGACTGCAGCCATCTCAGAGGGTGACCTGTTTGAGAGTAACCATCACCCTCAGCAAGAAAAGCCCCCTTAAGACACTTCTGGTCTGAAGTAAATTGTTCTCTAATTGCTTTCAGTGGGGGAACTCCTTGAGGGCAAAGTTCATCTCACATGATTCCCTTATACTCCAGACCACCCAGGGTAGGCCTTTCATAAGCAACTGTAGATTACTAATCAATGATGGTCCAGTTGCAAAAAGGCTCCACAAGATTTTAAATAAAGAAAACATTCTGATTAAAAACAACGGTAGTGTTATTGGTCTGAGTGAAGAAGAAAAAGAATGGTAGTATTAATCAGACATCTAAGATTTTTAAGGGCCTGAAGATTTAGAGCTCTAATGAAGTATTAGATGGTAAAGCGGTTTTTACAACCTCAGCCAGTTCCGTTCAGGGTGGAGAGTCTGTCTAATGAGGCAAAGGCAGAGAGCAGACCTTCACCACATAGACCAGAGCCCTGGCTGGGCCAAGCCCAGAAAAAACTTAATAGCTGCTCAGGGCCCACCCCCGGACTCCCCCTTCCTCTGAAAATGCCAAAGCTCTGCCTCACATGTGTCTTCAGGCCCTGGAGTAGCCCTGGGATGACTGGCAGTTACAGTGCACACCTATCTTCAAAATCTCTCCCTATGGTCTCGCTCTATCCTTTGGCTTGCCAAAGGAACACCTTCAACTTCACGAACTGACTTGGCAGAAAAGAGCAGAATGCTGTAAACTGCGGCAAACCAGGGGAAGAAAAGCGTAGCCAGAGTCCACTACACTGGCTCATGTTTAGCTCCAGCCTGCCAAGTGCAATGTGGGTAAAATGTTCCTACAACCGAAGACCAGATGTGAGGAAGGAGCAGTCCCCTACCTTACACCCAGGATGGGCTGAGCCCCCAAAAGGGGGAAAAATCCCAGGAATGCACATGAGGCTTACACATGGAAACGCCCTCTCTTCACAGTCCCTTGATCCCCAGGTTGTAACACCAAGGCCTCTGGCATCCCCCATGTTGATGTGTGGGAGACTGAGCCCAGTATTCCAGAGGAAGACGCCCAGGGCCAGAAAAGGAGTGATTTCTTTAGAAGCACTTCTAAACAAAACACCCAACGAATGAAGCCAGAAGCCAATCACACTCTCCTATTACCTCCTCCCAGATGGGTGCAAGCCCTGGCTCTCTGAATTCAGAGACTACACCAATCAGAGGTGCTGGCCTAATTCACCTGTTTGAAGCATATCTAACAAAAAGACATCTTCCCCTGAAGATGCTTAATTAGGCGTCTGTGATGAGGAGACTGTCACATGGTGGAATTGTCTCATTTTGATTCTTTAGGTTTGGGTTATTGGGTTGCTGGACCAAGGGAGTGTGGCCAACTCCCAACATCGTACCTCTTCTACAGGGTCATAGTTCCAGGCAGTCTGAGTTTTTGCTTTAGAGCATTCTGTGTTTGTCTCTAAAATGAAAGCAGATTTACAAGTTATTTGTTTTTGTAAAGATGGTGTATAAGCCTGTATAACATTCGAGTGAAAGCAAGAAAAAATAAAGAATAAAGTTGGCTGGGCACAGTGGCTCACACCTGTAACCCCAGCACTTTGGGTGGATGAGGCGGGAAAAGACCCCTATCTCTACAAAAAATTTTAAAAAATAAAAATCAGCTGGGTGTGGTGGTGGTGGTGGTGTGTGCCCTACAGTCCCACCCACTTGGGAGGCTGAGGAAGAAGGACAGCTTGAGCCAAGGAGTTGCAGGTTGCGGTAAGCTACAATCAGGCCACTGCCCTCCAGCATGAGCAACAGAGCGAGATCCTATCTTAAACTAGACTAGACTAGACTAAAATAAAATAAAATAAAATTTAAGCTGGGTGTGGTGGCTCATGCCTATAATCCTAGCACTCTGGGAGGTCGAGGCGGGAGGATTGTTCGAGGTCAGGAGTTCAAGACCAGCCTAAGCAAGAGCAAGACCCCATCTCTACTAAAAATAGAAAGAAATTAGCTGGATGACTAAAAATATAAAGAAAAAATTAACCGGGAATGGTGACACATCCCTGCAGTCCCAGCTACTTGGGAGGCTGAGGCAGGATTGCTTGAGCCCAGGAGTTTGAGGTTGCTGTGAGCTAAGGGGACACCACAGCACTCTAGCCACGGCAACAGAGTGAGACTCTATCTTCAAAAAAAATTGAAATGAAATGAAATAAAATAAAATTTAAATTTAAAAAAATAATAAAGTAAAAACCACCCCAATCCCACCATTCAGAGGTAAGGAGATCTTATGGTGAATTCTGTCCTTCAGAGAGGAAGCAAGTCTATTCTCAGTTAGACCTGAGGTATAGACAGGTCTTGCATTCTCAGCATGAGCCTGTTGATTTTAAGGAGGACCCTTAATGCCACCTCTGGACAACTTAAAAAAGTTTCAGGCAGGCGACGTGGCATACACCTGTAGTCCCAGATACTCCAGAGGCTAAGGCAGGAAGATCACTTGAGCCCAGGAGTTCACGGCAAGATAGCAAGACCCTGTCACACAAAAAAGTTTCAGTTAAAAATAAATAAAAACAAAAATAAACAGAAAAATTTTTAAACTTTTTAAAGAAAAGTTTCAGAATCTCTCAGGGGGTCCCAATAATCCTGGAGCTCTCAAAAACAAAAAGCTAAAGTGACACAAACCCTCTACCCCACACACACACTGACTCGAGACCAGAAGTTAATCTGTTCAGCGGACATATTCCTTTTCTTCACCCGACACTGTGGTAGTCCTTCCACAATCAGTCACACACATAGACATCATCATCCTTGTCATCCCCTGGAATGTGTTAATGAGGAAGGGCAACCTTGATACAACACCTTCAGAATTAAAATGGAGACAGTAAGGGACTTAACCAAAGTCACACAATGAGCCCATAAGTGCCCATGGCTTTGAGGAATGACTCTGGTGACACCGAACTCAAAAGGTATTCATTAACTTTTCTCTGAGCCATAAAAAGGATCAGATGTGTCATTTCAACACACATACACACACACACACACACACACTCTTCCCTGTTGTCAAATTAAAGCAAATGGTTGGCTAAAGTAGCACTCTGCTCCTCGGAAAACATTTCTCAAAAGTAATTAGCTAATGGATATCACATCCTATACCTCTAGAGCAAGCGAAGGGGAGGGCCCTGGACCAGAGGCCCACAAATGGAGACATACATGGACTTGGGTTACATGCAATTGCTCTACCTCACAGACACCGACATTCAGAACGCTCTCCCAGTCAAGACATTTCTATTGTTACAAGAAAAGGTTCAAATAAACTTACATATAAAGACAGGAATAGCGGGGCCGGGCGCAGTGGCTCATGCCTGTAATCCTAACACTCTGGGAGGCCGAGGCAGGCGGATCGTTTGAGCTCAGGAGTTTGAGACCAGCCTGAGCAAGAGCGAGACCCCGTCTCTACTAAAAATAGAAAGAAATTAATTGGACAGCTAAAAATATATATAGAAAAAAAAAATTAGCCGGGCATGGTGGTACATGCCTGTAGTCCCAGCTACTCGGGAGGCTGAGGCAGGAGGATCGCTTGAGCCCAGGAGTTTGAGGTTGCTGTGAGCTAGGCTGACGCTACGGCACTCTAGCCCAGGCAACAGAGTGAGATTCTGTCTCAAAAAAATAAATAAATAAATAAATAAATAAAAGATAGGGATAGTGATAAACATCTAATACAAATACCAAAATACTAAAATGTTAACAGTTGCTCTAGGTTGTAGGATTTATCAGTTTTATTTCCTTTGTACACTTATCTGTATTTCCTAAATTTTCTACATAAATATGTATTTCTTATATTATTTTTAGAGTTTTAAAAGGAAAGTAATCCACAGTCTAGGTTAGTCTATCTGGATTTTATTTTTCACCATAGAAAAATACAGATTGGAAGCTCTAGAGGGTCCACCACTCTTCCCAGTATTGCAGAAGCAGGAAGAAGTGTAAGACAAAGTTCAAACCTCATCAAGATTTCAATCCAAGGAGAAAGCTCACCATGACCAGACAGAGCTGAAGGCAGGAATTCTTAATTTCTTTTCTGTCTCCAATGTGCAGGAAAACGAAGATTCTAAACCAGTCTCTCATTCAAGTGCAATCGAAAACTCCCTATACCCTCCCAGAGTTCACAGACCTATGCTCCCACCCAGAACAACTTCCAGTGCATCTGCCCACAACCACTGCTTAGCCACAAAATTACCCACACCACTTAGAATCTGCGTACCTTCTCCACTAACCTAATTCTATGGAACCCTTTTTTCTGATATTTCATTTCTAAGTTATTCTTCTTCTTCCTTGAGTTTAGCAAACACAGGACCCTACCCAAATGATACAGAATCATCCATTCTATCAATTACTAATCATTGTTGACTACACGGAATAGTGCCTGAGGAAAGATTATGTTAATAAAAAGGGCTCATTTTCAAAGAACCTGAGAGAAACAAACAGGAATTGAGGAGCAAGTGTTTGTTAGTATGTCCCAGTCCTGGCCAGAAATGGGGGAGCAACAGCCAGAAGACAGAAACATCTGTCATTGTGCAGCTTCATTTCTCATGGTCAGTTAAAACGCTAAGTTTATTCATCAGTCTCTTCCAAGTTTGATTAGTGAGTCAGTCTCTGGACCCAACCAGCTCTGAGTGCTCTACAAAACTGAATTTCCAGTCTACAAAGCTGAGAAACAGATTCCAAAGCACAATGATCCCTATGCCACGCTCCCCTCCCCAAAAAAAAGCTGCCCAGGATGACATCTATCTCCACTCTCTAACACCCACCGTGGGAGGTACTTACTTGATGTATCTAATACTCTCTGGTAGCTCTCCCATGGCTTACAGAATAAAATCCAAACTTCTTGACCTGCCTTTCATAGCCCCAATTGAGCTTCCCAGCCTCATCCCCAGACAATGGGGCCTCGCATGGCTCCAAGCTTTCACATTTATGACTCTCTCTACTGTCCCTTGCCTAATCTTATTTGCCTGTAAAACTCCTATTCTTTCTCTAAAGCCTGGTTCAAAAGTCACCTCCTCCCTGAAGCCTTCCCTACTTACCCAGGCGTTTAGTTCTTACTGTTCCCAACAGCTCTTTAACCACAACTGAGAGAATTTAAGCACACTGTAGCTCATTCTTTAAAATACCTGACCCCCCAGGATACTGTGAGCTCCTGGAGAGAAGGAACTCACTATATATCCTGCGGGTTCCAGCACAGTGTCAAGTGTGATACGGGAGATCTATGTTGAACGATTGATCATATGGAATATGGCATTAAGTTATTAAGAGAAAACAGGAGGCACGGTGGCTCATGCCTGTAATCCTAGCACTTTGGGAGGATGATGTGGGAGGATTGCTTGAGGTCAGGAGTTTGAGACCAGCCTGAGCAAGAACAAGACCCTGTCTCTACTAAAAATAGAAAAATTATCCAGGAGTGATACAGAGCACCTGTAGTCCCAGCTCCTCGGGAGGCTGTGGCAAGAGGATCGCTTGAGTCCAGGAGTTTGAGGTTGCAGCAAGCTGTGAAGATACTACTGCACTCTAGCCAGGGTGACAGAGCAAGACTCTGCCTGCCTGCCTGCTTGCATACATACATACATACATACATAAAATTTCATCCAAAATGACCACAATATGGCCGAGAGGCAACATAGATATTTCGAACATTTAAATAATAGCTACTAACATTTAACTGAGTGCGAAACTATTTACATGGCTTAATTTGATCTGCACAACAACTCTATGAGATAGGTACTTTATCTGCATTTAAGATAAGGAAACTGAGGCACAGAGAGGTTAAGTAACTCAAAATCTATGGTTAGCAAGTGGCAGAAGTAAAATGCAAACTTTAGTGGTCTGGCTCCAGAGCCAGTGGGCTCTGGAATCAGGCAGACCTAGGCTTGAATCCAGGCTATGTTACAAATGTGGCTTTGGATAAGTCATCTACCCCTTCTGGGCTTGTTTCCTTGTCAAATGGGTATGATAACCTCTTCCTCTCAGGGTGTACTGAGGATTAAGTTAAATATAAGAATGTATGCAAGAGTCTTTAGAATTGGTTCTCCCACCTGGCAGGTATTCCATAAATGCTAATTCATTTTCCTCTCTCTTCCTAAAAGTTGAGTGAAGCAGACTCACAGAGGCAAAGGATTCCCCCAGAATGCTTGAGGCTTTTCCAAACAGATCAAGTAGTTAGGCCACTCAACAGAGAAAGCCTTGCCTTAACTGCTTATCTCAAAGCCCATTCCCTGCACAGGGGCCAGAGACCTTTTAAAAGGTAAATGTCATCATGTCTTTCCCTTAAACCTTTCAAAGGTTCCTAATTACACTGTAGATACAATCCAAACTAAGGAGGGCAGGTATTCTGCCCCCAAGGCCCTGGTGACTTGGCCCACATCTCCACAGACTAATCTCCCCTCTCCCTTTCCCCCTCCAGCCCCACAGGCCTCTTTCACTTCCTCCAACTTGCTAGAGTCTGCTCCACACATGGTTAACTCTTACCCCTCCTTCGGGTCTCTGACCTAAACATCACTTCCTCAGGGAAGCCTTTCCTGAGCCCCCAACTCAACTTAATTTCTTACCCCTCTCTTCATCTTTCTTTCCTTATATTCACTACCATTTTGAAATTGTTAGTTTACTACTTCCTTTAAAGTTTTATTCGAAAGACACCTTCTTAGCACAACTTCCCAGGCCGCCCTAATGTAAACTCGACCCCCACCCCGATACCTAAGATTCTCCTTCCCTGTTTTTGCTCCTTAGCACTTAGCACTTTTTAACAGACTATATTTTTATTATTTATGTATTGTCTTCTCCCCCCCGACAAGGGCAGCTATTTGTGCTCGCTTTGTTTGCTCCATCTAGAACAATGCCTGACACATATTTGTTGATAAACATTTGTTGTTGAATAAATGTTCATGATTATTTATTATTGGACTTTCCCAATAAGCTAAGAGCTCCACCAACTAAAATACGGTGTGTTTCTGGTTTACCACTGTACTCCCAACACCTAGCTCTGTGTTTGGCACATAATAAGTGCTCAATAAAAATTTACTGAACAAATCAAAGCCATAACCAGTGGAAAACTTGGGAAATAGTCAAAATAGATGCACCACTACCATGCTTCCTCCTCTTTCACTGTGTAATGTGCGTGTGAGGTTGAGGAAACAGACCCCTGAAATCCCACCAAGCACCTACCAGGTCAGGCATCTGTCTACATCCTCTGTGTTCAGTCACACTGTATGCAGGACAGAAGCATACTACAGGCCCTACATGGCTGAACGCAAACGGGCAAACCCTAGGTCAAATACCATCTTATCCCACAAGTCCCCTTCTCCCACTGCCAGTCCTATTCTATGCTAGTCTTGGATGCCAAACATGCTTTCCTGGGTGGGCCTGTGGCTTTATCCCAATCCAGGACTTTTAATGCCACCTCTAGCCTACCGAAAAAAATGGTTAAAAAATCCCTAAACAGCCCTGATAATCCCGCGTTTCCCAGGAGCAGGCATACCTAAAGTCAAATGGACCCCTCCCCCTCACAAACGCCATCCAAGGCCAGGAGGCCATCTGTCCAGCAGACGCTCCCCTGTCCTCCCTCAGGTCACACTGAGCCTTTTACTCCATGGTTGGCAGGAAGAGTCCCTGCGGGGAGACAATTTCCACCCGGATAACAGGCCTGGTCCACCCCTTGAGGACCCCAACTCTGGAGCAGGAATACCTGTATGATCCAAGAAAAACCTTCGCCAGGGTCAGAACTTGGGCGTCGGGGGTGGGGACTTAGGGGCGCCAAAGAAGGTCGTTCCCCGAAGTGTCTGCCCCATGACGGCGCCAGCTCTTCAGGCGGCGGGGACAGTCGGGCTGACAGGCCGTCCCAGCAGGGAAAAGTGGCACCGTTATCCGTGCCCGGGCAGGGGGCCGCCGGCTGTCGCCGAGGGCGGCCGCCCGTCCCGCCCCGCGCGGAGAGGACAGCGGCGTGCCAGGCAGGCCAGGGAGCGGCGGGTCGCGGCGGCGGAAGGGGCCGGCGGCCGGGCGACGGGGGCGGGGTGGGGTGGCGGCCGGGGCCCGCCAGGCGGCGGTCGGGGGAAGTGGCTGCCGCCTCTGGCGGCGGACAAGGTCCGCCAGGCTGCAGGGCCCGGCCGCGGCGCGGGCGCGGGCTCGGGCTCGGGCTCGGTCCTGGTCCGCTCATCGCGGGCCCAGGCTGGGCTGCACCGCCAGCAGCCCCGGCCCGCAGGCCCCGCCCGGCCCGGCCCGCGGGGGGCGCTTACCTGGCGGCGGTGGCGGCTGCAGGCCCCGGGCTCGTCCGCGCGCGTCCCCAGCGCCGGCTGCGGGAGCCACAACATGGCGACGGCGGTGGCGGGCGGGGCTGCGGCTCCGGGGGCGGAGCGGGGGCGGGAGCCGGCCTGGCGGCGGGACCTGGCTGGGGCCGCTGGCGGGGGGTGGGGAGGAGGCGGAAGGCGACTCGGACCTGGGCACCGGCCCAGGGCGGTACGGCTGAGGGGCTGCCCCGGCCTGGGCCCGGCCTCCCGCCCGAGGCGGGCTGCGCGGCGCAGGCCCGGCGGCGACGGCGTCGGCGGCGGCGACGGGTAGGGCGGGGCGGTGGCGCGCGCCGCGCAGTGCGAGACCCCCGACGCGGGCCGGCCCCTGCCCGGCCCCCGCCGCCGCCGGTCCCGCCAGGCACCCCGCGCGGTTGGGCCAACGGCCGCTGCTCGAGACCTGGGCCTCTTGTCCTCTGACGCGCCTCCGGGCAGGGGCCTCCAGTAGGGGCCGAGGCCGCCCGCTAGAGGGACAGGATCTGCCTACGCGGCTGTCTTGCCCCAACGGCGAGCGCCTCAGGACCCGGGACCGCGTCCTTTGCACTTAGATCTGGCGCGCCTAGATCTGGGCCTGGTTAAAGGCTGTTGAGCGCGAGGAAGCAGGGGTGGTGTGAGCCTGGCACTCAGATGCGCCCTAAATGTTTGGCCATTGCCGGATATAAGGATATTCACGCAGGCCTGGAGGACTGGGGCACTCTGACATGACATGTTGCCTCGGGGTAACCGAGGGACGCGCGGCAAGCAGAGTTGAAGGACTGGCAACGGGTGCGTCTCAGATCTCTGGGGGTTACTGGGGAAGCTGTGACTGGCAGGGTAAGGACTCGGAGAGGCGGGCAGAGGGCGGGCAGGAACTTCCAAGGACCCAGTGTACCTGGAAAGCGGGTCAGTAGCATCAGGGGCCTGCAAAATCAGGGTGTGGGAGCACAGCGATTCGGCTCTGCCGACTGGCGGCGAGCACCCACTGCTAGCCATGGAGAAATGCCTTCTGAAGAACCAGGAAAGAGATGCCAGTTTGCAAGAGGGCTGGAACATTCAGCCCAGGCCTGCTGTGCACCAGGCACTGAGCTGAGTTGACAGCTTGAGTAAGGAGTATGTTAGTGATGAAGCAATGAAAGTAATAAAGGGTGAGGATTCTTTCCAGAAGTTTGACACTGAGAGGAGAGAAAAGTAGGCCTGTAGCTCAAGCGATAGTAAAAGAGAGAGGTGATTTTTTTTTTATTTTTCCGATTACCCCATTAGAGGGAGAGGGGAGAGTGAGCGATAAGAGATAGGATAATTGGCCGGGCGCGCTGACTCACGCCTGTAATCCTAGCACTCTGAGAGGCAGAGGTGGGCGGATCGTTCTGAGCTCAGGAGTTCGAGACCAGCCTGAGCAAAAGCGAGACCCCCCGTCTCTACCAAAAATAGAAAGAAATTAATTGGACAGCTAAAAATATATACAGAAAAAAATTAGCCGGGCATGGTGGCGCATGCCTGTAGTCCCAGCTACTCGGGAGGCTGAGACAGTAGGATTGCTCGAGCCCAGGAGTTTGAGGTTGCTGTGAGCTAGGCTGACACCACGGCACTTTAGCCCAGGCAAGAGAGTGAGACTCTGTCTCAAAAAAAAAAAAAAAAAAAAGAGATAGGATAATTGATGGTGCAAGATCCCAGAAAAGAAAAAGGAGATGGGAAGAGGGGAAGGGGAGAGAAATGTCAGAGAAGAGGTGCACCTCTTCCTACAAGATTTAAAGGGTGCATACAGAAATATTTTGAGGTAGGGAGGCATGCATGTTTCCACGGATCAGCTGCTGGTTGACCCCCAAGGTCATCTGTAGGCCAGCTGGGGTCACTGTCCTTTAAAATTTAAGTACAATTGGCTCAAACCCCTATACTACTTAATGTGGGAAACCTGGTATACCTGCCAATATCTCCAGAGATTCGTGGGGAACTTACTTTCTCCTAATTAAATCTGGCCCCAATTTCCTGTTTCAAAAAAATACTCTATTTTCTTTCAGGAAGTTTGTCATCATACCTGGATAGTACCCCATTTATACTCCCTCCAAAATACTGCACCCTACATGTAAATAAGCAAAATGGCCAATGTTATGCAATTGTTAAATAAATTAGAGTTCATTTGTAGCCATTTGTTGGTGAACAAAAATATGTAAT